>JAHDVE020007470.1:0-77754 GCA_022606495.2 Halesus radiatus | reverse complement strand
CAGAGCTTCCAGATAAATCATTCATAGTATCTCTTAATGTAGCAACCTGGAAAGTGTGTATTTTTGGGTGCTGACCGTTAACCATTACAAAAATTGACGAGGAAATATATTTTGCAACGACGGAGATTTGAACTCCGATTCCTTTTGCCAATCTGAGTGCTACAAGCCACTAATCTAACAAGGTTAGCCCATGGATAATGTGTGAACATTTATTTGCTAAAAACGTATTATTTTTGTCGATTTATTTTATTCATATTATGTCTTACCGAATTGTACCCAAAACATGGATATTTAATATGCGATTGCTATCACAACTAACCCGTATCAAAAATTTTATATTTTCAGAATACAATTAATAATTATGTAATATCAATAACGTGGCGGTCGTGTTCGGATGTAGTGGATTTGTCAATCATAAGGAATTATATAACTTTGTATGATGATCGTTTTTCCGATTGAATATTCAGACAATCAAAACTGGTTAAATTCATACCATTTATTGGAGTATGCTATGAAATATGTTCAGTTTTAATCCGATATAATAGTAATCCTCAAATCGTGCGAAATGATAAGACACTTTTTGTCGCCCATGGAGTGGAATATAGGGTGGTTATGGGGTTATTAATACTATGTACCAAGAGAAGGGTTGAATATTTGACACATATAAACGCACCCATGCCCGTACTTGATACCTACTTTTATCTTATGTAAGTTTGTACACAAATACTATGAAAAAACTCATATAAATGAATTAAAAATTACTTTGTAATCACCACTTTATTAATATATATACATATCAACATGTTTCGAAAGCGAAGCTTTTCTTATCAGGAATATACAGAATACTAAAAAAATAAATAATGTAAAGTATAGACAAATGATAAACATAGAACACAATAATGTAATATTTATCTGAATTTATGTTCTTTGGGAAAAGAGCTTAACTGGATTAAAAACCCTAACCAAGGAAAGGAAAAAGGACAAACATTTGGAGATTCGTCGTCGGCTCATAAAGCTGAGTGATAGTTAACTCAACCTTATCAATATTACTCAATAATATTATATACTTAATTATTATAATTTTTTCTAGACATATCATATTATCGTACCATGTCAATACTAGCTTTTTTCCCTTCTATTTTTGAATAATGGCACTTATTATGAACTAAACTTGTCAATTTGATTGTCCTAAAACTCGATTTGTTCATAGTAGGGCAGTCAAAGCTTTCTTAAATGGTGATGTTAAATAATGTGTCTTTCAAATAAGTAAATATTCTTCTTCTTATTATTATTATTATTATTATTAATATTATTATAATTATTGTAATTATTATTATAATTATTATAATTATTATTATTATAATTATTATAATTATTATTATTATAATTATTAAAATTATTATATAATAATAATAATAATTATTATTATTATTATTACTATTATTATTATTATTATTATTGTTATTTTTATTATTATTATTATTATCATTATTATTATTAAATTTGTATATGTATAATTTTACACGATTTAATCATAAATTTGCATCAGGTTACAGAATTATAGACCTTGTATATTTGTGGGGATTTATTTGGTATGTCATGTTTATATAGGCGTGTTTTTAATGATTTGAAAAAGTATGCATTGAATAATCCATTTGAAATAACCGAACAATAGAATGATTGCATTATTTCTATTAGACTATCGACGAGTTGAATGCTGCCCATAAAGGCTGAAAAGCTGTGCCTACCCTAAGAAAAACGTATCATTTAATAAAATTAAAATATTTGTAGACCAAAAAATTATTTCACCATCCTTCTATATTAATAAAATGTTCCTCTTTGACGATTTTATTCTTCTTGGTTGCATCCTGTCTTTGGAAATTGGACTTCCTCAATTCAATTTCTTTACGGGATACATAACGTAAAACCATGCATCCGCATACTGCTTGCATTAAAGCTGATACATACCGATTTTATTGCTAGTAATTTTTATACTTGCTAGTACCCATCTGCTATTGACACACTAATAGACAACTGGCGAAAATTCATAAAATCCCTGTAGATCCTCGACAAAACGATAAATCCCTTCACGCGTCAAAAAAATATGAAAATTAATATTGTTGTTTGATAAATCTGCGTCTGTGCCGGCGAATACAACCCTTTGTCGCAGCGGCCCATAGCGCTACCGCGGGGCCGTGGCCCAAGGGGGGGGGCACGGGCCAGCACGCGACCCACCCCTCGCGACAATACGACCGGAGGCATTGTCGCAATAATAATATGAGGATTATGACAGGAGTGACGACGTATTGCAGTTTTCAAAAATTAAACGGTTCCCAACTTGTGTTCCCTATGAAGTGATCGAAAAGCCAATGCAATTAATTAATTGTTATTGTAATTTCTTCAAATGCTTGGTAACTTTGTGGCATCATTATTAATTATATAAATTGAAAATACACTTTGTATATACCACTAAGTGGTATATAAACAGTGTATTTTCAATTTATATAATTGTTATTGTGTTTTAATTCGAAGAACTCCATTTATTTATTTTTTAAAAACTTAAACTTAATCGCTTTTATTCATATTTTTATTAAGTTCTGTAATATTTTAGTTACTTTTATTATTAAGATAGCTGTTTCGGCAGTCAAAGTTATTTTCAAATGGCTTTGATCTCCGAAACAGTGGTCAAAATAATAAGAAGACCTAAAATACTTTCAGAACTTAGTCATATCATTGAATTTAATTTACTATAAATTTTAAAACAGTGCTATAAATTAAGCAGGCACAGCAGCCGTTCCCCTTAAGAACTTTATGATTTAGACATATTTTGAAAAAAATAAACGTTTGGAATGAAATAATATATTCAAAAGAATGTTTCTTTATTTGGAGATAGTTACTTTCGCTGTAAAATCAATTATGGCACCCTAATGACAAGCAAGAATTCACAACTTCATAACTTTATTACAAAAAAAAAATCACTAGCAAGGCCGGGTTCACATTAGCTAGTTATAATATAAATATATCAATAGATGAATTTTTTTCTTCCTGTTATTCTACTCTCCATAATTTAAGCTCCAGTAGCTCGTGTTTATGAAAGGAGTATTTACATAAGCAATAAAAATTTACATTATAATATTTTCTTTGTGAGAGTTCCAAGGGCAGGTAAAAAATCGTTAAAAAACCACTAACCATAGGAATATGATATGTAATTGTAGCAAATACAAGTTAAGTCACAATACAAAAATTAAAAACCGAATACGTTTTAATACCTATTGAGATAGTCAGGAGGCATTGGTGTGGAGTCCATCGTCCACAATACTTCCAACCTTTAAGTAAGAACGACTAAATGACGGCGATGATCCGAAAAAGCCCTCGATTATTTTAGCGGGCAAATAAGAACGTTTGAGAACTATTCCTTTTTTTCATTCAATCACGGGTTAGGCGTCATCTTTGGGAGAACACAATTTTTATGGTTTGATCATTTAGACCCCTCTGCGTCGGGTAATTGTAATAATGGTGATTTTTAGCTTACAATTTACAATGTGTTCGTGTACGCAGCGAAGGAGGATTGGATTTGCATTTATTAGAATATATCTTTATAACGGATTATTCAATCCACCCCTAAAATAAGCTGTGTAGAAGTACAATGTGATGTTGATGTATATATATATATATATATAAACGTTTTTCTTTTTTACAATTTATTTAAAATATTGTTATTCACTTTGTGGCGTCATTATTAACAAATGAATTAAAAAATAGTTCGTAATTTCCACTTTATTAATATAAACATGTTCACACAAATGATGAACACAAGAAAACACAAATTATACATATAAAAAAAAATTGATTGAAGTAGGTAATACTTAATTAAAAATGTTAATAAAAAATATATTTATCCTTTGTCTATACTTGACATTATTATTTTTGTAGTATTCTGTATATTCGTGACGAGAAAAGCATCGCTTTCGAAACATGTTGATATGTATGTATTAATAAAGTGGTGATTACAAAGTAATTGTTAATCCTTGTATTTATTTTTCATATGAATATATACATATATTATATGGATTAGGAAATTATATAACAAGTAATCATTAGAATTCTAAAGATAATGCAATTTGTGGGCAAGTGCTAATTACGCTTGTTTTTTAAATGCTTTTGTACTACAAATCACATTTTATTTAATTAGAAATGACATCGAGATTTTAAAGATTTCGTGCGTAAAAAAATTGTACTCTTTTCTAACAAATGTGACCTTTAAATACACTCTTTTGGCAATTCTACTTTTTGCTTGCTAACTGTTTCAGTGTCAATTTATTATGATTTAGATACTGAAGATTCTTGACATTTATTTTTAGACCAGATGCTCAAATATCCTCTACTTCCAAATAAGGTTTGTGGTCTTGAACTTACAATGCTGAGCTAATCGTATTTGAGAAATACGAACTTCCTTAAAATTATTACAAATATTTTATTTATTCGCCTTTTGGAAATCGTGCAGTTGATAAATCCCTTTAAAAATAATTCGCTGGGATTAAAATGCATATTTTTTACTTGGCTGTGCCTGGTGATGAAGATAATGGCTTATGAATTAAATAAATATGACAACCCAGTCACACCACGTGACAAACCAAATATTAGCCGAGGGTAGAACGCCTACCCAACACAATAGAATTAAACATCACAAATAATGACAATATGAATGCAATAATAGATTCATTTGTCAGACCCGCCCAAGTCTCGTCTACAGCCGAGTACAATGACTAAAATAAATACGTCATTTACTTAGAATTAAACACGGTAATATGTACAGATCGCATTAACAGCAATAAACCATTAGGTCTAATATATCAAACAGCCCTCCATGTGCTTATGACTTTCTGGTGTTAAAAACACCCCCACTGCGTAAAAAATAATCATATTTCGTTTCAAATACGATCATATCACTGAGTGACTAACCAAAGTTATGATTCTCATCCAAATACAGAAAGGGGGATATTAAATTAACCCGTTATGGTCCATTATGCAATTGTACCATTGCAGCTATGCTGGGGCACTAGGGGATGATTTGCGTTCGCTTCTGTGTAAACCAGACATATTCAATGATCATTTTAAAAAATGTGTACATTTTTTTCCATCCCAATAAATCAAAATTCTCCTTGATTGATTCATATTAACTAAGAATCAAGAGCATTTGCTGTCATCAATTAAGTCCACTTTATGTGGTATAGAATTCTGAATGAAATTTTGAAAGGAAAATCATAGTAAAAACTTAATTACGTTACTCATTTTTAAGTTATCAATATAAAAAAAATCCTAGTTTATTTTGTGCCATAGTGTGTCCCACACCCACATCTGTACCCTGTCTTGATCAAAAGTGCGTTGAACGGTCGATAGTACATGCTTCTCAAAACATAAAACATATAAAGTAATCATCAATAATTTCTGTAAAAATTTTCCAACATCGTATGTGAATTTTTTATTCTATGATTCTTCAATTTGTTTCTTAGTGAAAAAAAGTGTGACTTTACACCGTAATTAGAATCTAAACCTGCGTTACCATGAGATTAAATCTTTCACGGACCAGAAGATTTGTAGATCCTTATGTGTTGGCATATTTAAATAATCTCTATATACGAGTATATAAAAAAAAAATAAAAAAATTGTCTGTCTGTTCCCGATAATTCTCGAAAATTGCTCTTCCGGTTTTGCTGAAAATAGCACAATTTGTTTTTATCAGTGCCGGGAAGGTTTAGGGAGTAGTTGAAATGAAATCCAATATGTGAAAATGTTGCTATAATGTTTTAAAAATAGTACGAAAATCATTGAACCCGCCGTGTTGTATTGAGGTTAGCCCATAGATATGCCACTCTGGTTAGCCACAGATTACATATTCAGAAGAACAAGGTTTTGTTTGGGTAGAATATTTTTCTAAAAATTGAAAACACAAGTCGGTATCTACTTAAGAACTTTATTATTTAGAAATATTTTGATAAAATAAATGTTTGGAATAAAACAAAATTTTCATGTGAATCTTTCTTTGTTTGGAGATAGTAATAGTCGTAACAAGGTATTTGTTAAATTAATTATGGCACCCAAACGACAATCAAGAATTCACTACTAAATAACTTTATTCCAAAAAAATTATATAAACCCGAGCAAGGCCGTGTAAACATCAGCTAGTGTTTGATAAAAAAGAGCTATTACCTTAATTTAGATTTTCTGAAGAATGTTGGCAGGTGGAAAAAAGAGTTTTACCACTCCTATTTCAGCTGTTAAAAATAATTTATCTTATTCCATGACAAGTCTTATTTGTCGAATTAGCAATGGTTTAATTCTGACGCAATTCTGAATATATTTATATCCATTAGTAACAAAAATGGCAAGTCTTTCTATAAGGGTTGCAGCCCTGTCGAAAGGGTTGTATGGGCCAGGGCAGACACATCATTCATCATCTATCATCTCGTGCTGAGATCATTAGTGCGCGCGCGACGGGCGCGTGTCGCGCAATGTGGGCACGCCAAGATTAATGGATCGATCGAGAAAATCGATCATTGCGCAATGCAAAATGAAACGATGCATTGTCACATGTTGTTGTTTTGATCTAATCACACATTGGAAAAAAAACGAAAATCATTATTGTTCAGTGTGAAATTTGGAAAGTGAGAAATGGGACATAGCAGTTTTTCTAAGACATATTTAAGTACATTTTTTTCACATAGGCAAAGGAAAGACTTAGTGTTATTTTGATGTTTACCTAACAATCAATTAACATTTAAGTTGGTTCGGCCGATGAGAGCTTAGTTGTAACCTCTTTTTAATCGTTTATAAGAATGGGTGTTTTTTTATTAACTTTTTTTAGATTTTCATTGTTCCCAATTTGCAACGCTAGCTTGGGTCGTGTTGTAGCAAGTAGTCCATTTCTATATATATAACATAAAATGAAAGATATAAAGAAAGACTATAACAAAATTAAACACGGAGAAAAATTATTCTGCATTACGCGTAGTTTTTAGATTTTGTTAGTTACCCACACAAGTATTAATGTGTCTTAGGCAGAACAAAATTTTGACTATGACTACCAATACATCATTGAAACAATATCAAACATAAAAAAAACGTTACTCTTATTAAATATCCAATTCTGATTAGATTCACCCTCGCGCATGCGATAGCTCTGGAGTCAGTACATCACTTCCTGTCCAACGGGGGTCGGGGAGTGAACCAGCGTACTTTGGCTGGGAAGTCGAGTCCCAATGTCCCAACGTCTAGGCCACCTGTCGACTCACCTGACTTTAAAGCAGTTACGATTTGATTTGATTTCTGTTAGGGGTTGATATTGTTACAGGGGGTGGGGTCGAGAAATTAGCAACTTTTAGGAGGTTAAAATGTAAAATGAATGTAACAGGAATATACAGACAAAAATGTTAAATTCATTGAAGGTACTTGCGATAACATGAATAAACTAGTTAATTATATTTATAAATGAATTAAAAATTACTTTGAAATCACCACTTTATTAATATGTATAAATCAACATGTTTCGAAAGCGAGGCTTTCCTCATCTATATACAGAATATACAGAATACTGATGAGGAAAGCATCGCTTTCGAAACATATTGATATGTATATTTTAATAAAGTAGTGATCATAAAGTAATTTTTAATTAATTTATTAATAATGACGCTACAAAGGGAATACTAATCTTTTGAAGAAATTGTATTTTTCCTAATGTTCTGAAGAAAGCACGATTGTGCTAAGAACTAAACAGCTTTTTAAAACATGGAGAATATTTTTTTACCTAGGACATATATTATTTTTAATTTATAATTTTTCACAATTATTTTAATAAATTAATTCTGTGCGGTAGGGAAAGGATTTATATCCCAGGGATGGTAAAATCTTAACATAGTTCTAAGTGTTTTTATTATTTGTTCACCTACATTACTGACAAATTGATATCAATATTGAGTTAGGGTCACCCCTCAATAATTTAAATAAGAGGTGGTTCAAGCCGTACCTATACCTCGTTTTCATTATTCGAATAAAGACAAAACAAGTAAAATTTTTGTAGAACATTCTCTAATATAATGCGAACATACGAGCTGATGTAATTTGGACTATAATGGCCGTTCTTCCTAACTTTTCGAATGATCAATATGAGGTACCGATCAGTCTAGTGTTTTGTTGAGCAACGCTCTGTTTGCCTGTTTCCAAGCATTTTTTTTATCAATATTATTTTTAGTCATTAAAATGACATCAAAGTAAAATTTTCAATGCAAAATTAATATAGATGAAATAGTATTGTAATTATTATTAATACACATCATTTGTTTTGCAAACTAATACATAAACCGACATTTTATACTTCACAAACGTATGCGTGCAAAATGCATTTAAAATAAAGTGTTTTGCTATTGCCGCGAAAGTACATTATTCGTTTCGTACTTTTGGCGTTTCTCCTCCGTTAAAAACAAGACAAAACGTAGTTTATAATAAGTCAAATAAGTTAGGTTGCCTTCAGTTTTATTTAAAAACTACAATAAACATGTTTTTGACATTCTAAAATGGAAATAAATCTTTGGCATTCAATATTTGGATCGCGTACAATAGATCGCAAACTAATAATGACATTTGACATTTCGCTGACATTTTTTCAACCTGTCAACACTTTTTATAACTAGTCCTCTGTTGAGCGGAACTTTATCCCTAAAAATCTACATCCTAAATTGATCGTAAATATGATCGAGAATTTCGTTGCGAAGAACGTATTTGTGCATTTGTACAGCGTTGAGGCAAAATTTCGGCTGTACAGTTGCTCAGTAGGGTTGGAAAGAACGCCCGTAAATGTATAAAATGATTTTTTTAAATAAATTTACTTTTTACTAGATTCTTCTACAAACATATTGTACCTACATATGTAAAACTAAATAAAACTCTTGTGAGTTAATCTTATAATCGTTATGTTAATAATCTGGACAGAAGTTAAAGAAGATGCACGATACCAAGAAAGTGGTGTGAGGGATTCCATTACCTCTGCCTACTAAGGTAAAATATCAACTTTTTTCAAAATAGGTAAGTATCAATTCTACAAAAAACCATCTGATAGTGACTTCATGACATTGGTCATGTTTTAGGATAGCAAAGTAACCATTGCGCGTAATAATAGATGTGCATATAGAAATTTCTGTGAATGTAAGTAACTATTCTGGGGAAACTGCTTATGATAGATATATACAATTTGTATAAATATATAAACCCGCTATCTGGTAAGACGGTACGACATGTAAATTTACCCGCGACACACTACGAAAGTATTAGATTTAGCTTTCACATCGCATTTCTGATAAAAATAAAAATAAAACTTTTTCTGAACCACCTCTGAACACCTGTGAGGGTGTTCAAAACTAACACAATTTTCCCTCGTTTTTTATCATTGAAAATAGCTTCCACCGTCCCTACACGAGTGTGTGTGTGATGTGTACAGGTCAAGACGGAGTGGTATGCGTGACCGAGGGTGGGGGGTTAATGCCAATTTGACACGCCTTTTGTTTTTGAGTACCACTTGTGCTCTATGGAACATTAAAGTTTTGTATTGTACGGAAGGACGACCTCACCTGTACATCGGAAGCTACTGATTGTTTTTGTGTTGTGATTATTTTGGGCCATCAGTTTCTCTGGTAAATAAAATATACACGTTTTTTAAGTTCAATTTTATTTATTGAGTTTATTAGTGAGATAATTTATTGTGTTTTGTAATAACAATACGTCCATTTTTAAAAATCCTTAAATCACGAAACTACGTTTTTTAAATTATTACGTGCAAAATTATTCATTAGTGGATGTTACAAGCTGTCGTACTGTAAAGGGTTTAATTTTGCGTGGAAGATATTGTGAAATGAATGATCCAATAATGATTTAAACATACCTACTTTAGGTAGGTTAAAAATGGAAAATGCAATGTAGAATACAATTGATATTAATGTATGAATCGCGGTATTTCATCTTGTGAAGATATGTTACACATTTTTAAAAGACATTACTAATATTAAAATTCCTGCTTTTGTTTTGATTTGGACATTTTATTTTTTATTTTTTTTATATGTTAATTTGTTATTTTAATAGTACGTTTTTCTTTTCCCAGGATCCCAGAATAGTGGGACTGTCGAGGACGATCGCGAGGAAGACGAACTAGAAGACTCCAGTGAGCTGAGGTGCTCTGTGTGCGAGCTGCTCTTCCAAGATATAGACCAGTAAGTCCACAACTCATCATTTTATTACAAATGACTCAAACTGACATTTACTTACATTCAAATAAAAAGTTTTTTTTTTTGATATTTGGGAATTATAAGTATTTTAAGTCAGCCGATAAAGGAAGCAAATATTTTGAAATTAAAACTCTTGTTGGCGTATTTATTAATTTGACGTACTTAGGAAACTTGAAAAATAATTTTTAATGCACTTTAATAATTTTTAAATTTCTTTCAAAGTTTAAACAGCAGTCAAGAATTAAAATATGTCTTGCACAATTTCGTCAATTTTTTTAGAATAAAAAGACAAATTGCGCTGTGCCTAGAATTGAACACGCAATCTTCAAATTCAAAGCCAAATGCGCAGAAAACGTGTCAGATCGAGAACAAAATTAGGGGCTGCGGGCTAGGAAGCATACTTATAGTCTATAGAAGCATACTATTTTTTACATGGAGACAATATTTACACCTACATAACAAAAAATGTGTTTCGTTGAACAATCGAGGCATGTAGGAACAATGGTGGAAGTGTTCACTTTCTTCAATTGTTGACAATAATTTTTTTTTTTTTTTTTGATAGAAAGCAGTCACTTTGTAGTTAGACATATTTAATGAAAAGAAAACAATAAATTTGTTTATAACCACGAGAATTTTATTTAATTTTATTACGACCGACCGGTTTCGCTTAACATAAGCATCTTCAGGGTACAAAAATTAAACAGTTTAAGCGAAACCGGTCGGTCGTAATAAAATTAAATAAAATTCTCGTGGTTATAAACAAAGTTATTGTTTTCTTTTCATTAAATATTTTTTTTATTTCATCAGTCGTCAACATAAAGGCAAATTCGGATTTTATTTCTGTATACACTCTGAAAATGGTTTTGAACGCTAAAACATCTATCACAAAAACAAAAACTAAAGCACTCGCAGAACTTAATAATAATGTTATTAAATTGCATTTACTTTAAATTTAAAAAAAAATGTTCAAGAATAGTATTTCAAAATATTTTTTTCATTTGATCTACGTAGTTTCGTTAAAAAAACGTATTTTTTAATGGTACTTTCCGTTTTTGTTTCTTACCTTTAGACATTACTCGCTAATTTATTTCACAGAGTTGAACACCTCCTGTTTTGTAACAATTTTCAAGATGTTGCAGTCAATAAGCTGCAGGCAGTTTTCTTATTGTGCGTAACGTAAAATTCATTATTGGCTCGCGGGCCGGATTAAAATAGGCAATGGGCCGGATTTGGCCCACGTTTCATAGTTTGGCGACCTTTGGCGCAGACAATTATGCTAAGAAGGTACGAGGGCAGTTCCCTTATAATACACTCTGGAAAAAAAACCATAATACTTTATTAGTTGAAGGCATTTTTGGCATAAACATTGTGTATGCTCCATCAGAATCATGTTAGAAAATGATTACAATAGTAATAAAAAATATTTGTGTTATTACGAAGGTTCTTTGCTTCTCTTAGCCAGTTCACTAAGTAGGCACTTGTTATGTATAACATTTCAAAAACATTACTGAAACCTTATTATTATTGCACTATTTACGATAATTTATTCGCAATTTCATATATTTTACTCAGTCTCAGAGGGCGTGGTGAGTGATTTGATACTCGACAAAATGGAAAACCTTCTCCGTTCGCATGTTTATTAGAAATAATAATTAAATTAATCTAAAAAAATCATTCGCGTGTTCGATTCAAGATTCAGAAGCGAAGCCCCGAAGAGTAACAAGCACCGCACGCATTTGATAAACCGACTGATAAAAATATATACGCTAGATTTATTTATAATAATCATGAAACAGGTGATAGGTAGAGTGGCCGAATAGTCAAATATACCCACCCGACCACATTGCTGGAAATCGTTCTTCGTACCGTTCCACCACCTCATCGTAAATATGACTGTTCAGAGTGACAGATTACCTGAAAATAAAGCGCTTTGACTCACATAAGTTCGCTCAGTGCGATAAATACTTCAAATAATATTTATTACACTGAGCGAATGAAACAAAAATTATATTTATTGTATTTGTGTTTAATTTGTAGAACTCTTTAGAATTACTTTAATTATTTGCTGGGAAAATATTGTCTGCCCAACATCAATAAAATCTAGAATATCCCCGCTTGATTTTCGTTACACGCAATAACACAATTGTATGTTTTATTTCTATTTTAATAAGTACCAAATTATAATTGCATTTTTTTGCTAAATATTAGAAAAGTTTTTGATTCGATCAAGATTTAAGAGTCAGTTAGTAAATTAATAAAAAAAGTCTGGATTTTTTTTTCAAAAAAAAATCTTGTTGATAACTTTCTTCGATTTAATGTCTGCACTATTCTAACCTGCTTCGTAACAACGTCGACATTAATCTTCATTACATTACGTTTATTAATCTGAAGTGTACTTCCAATGAGTAGAATTCTTGTGTAAACGTCGATTTAATGAAATATCTATTTGGATTCAATATGTGATCTGATTAATCAGCTTGCTCATTGAAATCGATTTAAAGGCATCCGCTCAATATAAAATCTCCATACAAATAAATGTGTTAAAAATTCTTTGCACAGAAGTTTCTAGAGTTTTAATAGCCACGCTTCGATGGTGTGTTGTTTGTCACGGACAAATGGCTTTTTAAAAGTAATGCTTTTTCCTATGGCTAGTGGGATTGAAGGCACATTATTAAATTCATGGAATGTTATGACATGTTTATCTATAATTTACATAGAAGGCCTTCTCCGTTGCTGATGTCTATTATGATTTGTTGAACATGCAATGCACTTTCGATAGAGCGTGCCACTTCGCGCTCGCATGCCGTGTTTGTGCGATAACTGCACCATCAAAGATTTTTTCCATTTTAAAGAAGAATTCGAATGACAAATATTTTTTCAAACATTCACCGTTATTTTGATTTAAAAGTACCTGTCTAAGTATTGGGTTTTCAAAGTGTTATTATAAAAATAATAATTTAACATACCTGTATAAAGGCCCCACCTGACTATATCAAATTTCTTTGCCTTTTTTTACTAATGAATTTCCCAGTTTATGATTAAATTTAATTCTTTCTATTGACATCACAAAAAAAAACGGGGAATTGTGCACTGATAAAGACTAACGGGGAATTGAATTCGTGATGCCTAGGAGGTCAGTTGACGCTTTAGAAATTGCGAATTATTCCAAAACTATAAGTACTTTGCGACTTTTTGTAAGACTGGCATAGAAAAACGAAAAACCCGTCCAGAGTCAACGCTCTTATCGCCGAGCGGGTGATTGTCATTATGCTAAAATCATCAATAATATTATTAAATAATCATGAGAAACATTAAAAGTGAGTTAGGTAATAAATTTTTCTCTTACTTTTGATATTTCATCAGTCCAAGAATAATGTTTTCATTATGTTATATTGAATTCTATAAAGATGTAAGTAGTAGAACGATCATCTTGTTCAACTTTTCTATTTTAAATTAATATGTTCATGTTAAAGAAATCATGTAAGACGCGGTTCACAAAAAAAAAATCATATATTATTCCTTCAGCCAAACTTTATGTTTTCTTTACTTGTAAACAAAGGGAAAGCACGTTACTTATGACAAAATTGCACACCTCTTTCTTAATTTATGTGTTCAATGTTAAGGATTTTTAATATCTAATTTGCGTTTAAATGGGTGCTTAATAATGCAGGCGAACATTAATCTACTGATAAAAAATAACGATAAAACTATCACAAATCACATAAAGCAGCCGTAAAATACATATATTTTGCATGATACATTGTAAGATTGAAGAATTTAAAGTTTTACAAAGAAAATATTAGGTACTCTTTATTTATCAAGATTGTGGTCAGAAAATTTTAAGTAAAATTTTTTAAAGTATTTTCGAGTTTCTGATGTTTTTAATAATCTGTAAGGTGGAATAAAAATGAAACATTTTATTCATTTTTGGATATTCGCCGTAATACCTAAATCTATGGAGAGTACTTAAAATGTACATTAAGTGGCCAATTCGTGGTGGAATCTATTAAAACAGTATTAATTTAACCCTAATTTATTTGGGACCGGACCGTTTTAAATCTATTATCAATTTGGCCTCTTTTAACTGGTTTCACGGGTACATTTTAAACTGATACGTTAGGGGTAAAACTGGTTCAGTTAAAAAATAAATAAAAAGTTTTTATAATATTTGTTAGTTTACATCATCATAATACTATTTGAAACGTTTTAAGAATATGATTATTTTATGAATAAATAGATGCAAATTAATATTTTTAAACACGATCGAAAACACGTAATGCTCGTACCTAGAGTGATATTCGTGTCTATCAAGTGTCCTCGCCGTGTCACGAAATCTCACCCTGATTGAAATCAGAGCCAAACAACATCCCTTATTATCCAAATGACAGTACGCAGTGAACCGCGTACTTCGTTACAAATTATACCGTTTCATATCGACGATTGGATCTTCAGTAAAATCATCACGATGATTGAAGCGTGCTTTAAGGCCATTTGATTCGATCTTCATTTCATTCATTTATTAGTATTAAAAAGGTGTCATTGTCTATAAGGTCTAAATAAAATTGTACACGAAAAAGGACTAACAATTTTCCCTGTTACATTTATTATTAATACAAGGAATATTCCGGTTATATGTTATGTATTACGTAAGTTTAAAAAGCTTACCTACGAATGTCGAATTAAGGTTAAGTTATTTTGATCTGTAGTAAATTTATTTAATTGATTCCGAATTCGTCTTTCGAATAGGCAAGCCTCTTTGTATTGTTTTTGTAACAAATAAGATACAAAACAATTAATGTTTTAAAACATAAAATTATCTAAGCACAATGTAAAAGTTTGCTCACATCACGTAGAAAAGTGTTAGAAAACTTGATCATTTTTAATTTTGTACTGGCAAGCAAAAGTTTTACGGTTTCCGAAGTTAAATATGATTCACCCTATAATCTTTGTCGATCAACTTGATTAGACCCATCACTGAAGATAATCTGTTTTGTTTTCCAATAATGGTGGAATCATTTTGTTTGGATCGGGAAATCGTGGAAAAGTGCCACATTGTGTATCATCAAATGCCACTATATATCGCTTGTGGTTGTCAAAGTGCTTTTAAAAACATCGCTTTAAAAAAAATCTTATTTGGTTTTATCTGCATCAATTTTGAAGTAAATTAATTTAGTTGTTCCCAGTAAAATGAATATATTCGTAAATCTAAAATAAATGCTGAAAATGTACTAGCAGATGATTGATATATGAAGTCGGGGATCTCCAAGTAAGACGTGGCACGATAAAGTAAATCAAATACTATAGTCGGGTCCTGTCAAGAGTCAGTATTCTAGAAGAGCATATATAAGGAAAAATATAAAAAAATAAAGGATTTGTCCCAGTGCGATGGTTAGTTAATTAGTTATAAAGAGAATTTTGTTATAATTGTTACCTTCTTAGTTATTTTTAAAACAAATATTGTCTTTGATAAGCCATACTGTTAGATAAATTACGATAATCAAGATGAGTGCACCTATACTCGCACGTATGTAAATAATTATACATTCAGAATAATGGTCAGTGGCTGAGTTGGCAACGCGTCGGATTTCCATCCAGGCGTCGTTAGATCAATTACTCGGCTGGCTAAGTTCCTCTTTATGACACAAGCAACATTTCCGCTTATTGTGATGGTTGTAGGAGATTTTGAAACTCGGTCAGGTTATTCGTAACCCTGCAATATTTGTCATTATAAAAAAAATCTAATTCCAAATTATCAATTCGTTGATAGCTGATACAAAAAAAACATTTTCCCCACATATTGACAGCGACTCGGTAATGTCTATTTCGACATTAGTGACACCTGTGATTTTTCCCTCACGTTATTTGTGGCACAAATTCATTTCTATAATCTTCACAAAAGTACACAGCCAGTGAAACCTTATAAAAAAGTCCAACTAATAAGGGATGGCTTCGCTGCATTTTGAAATGGACTAATATCATTTGATACGCGGTGGCTAAATTTATCGTCTCTTTACAACAATGTTGCGTTTTATGGCCCCATTATAACGGTGAGTAGTTTTAGTATTAGAATGAAGTGTCATATTGATGGATGAAGATTCGTTTCTATTAGAAAGTTACCTCTTCTCCAATCAATTCTTCGGAACAAAGCAGCGCTTACTGATGCGTGACAAATTTGCTGCGTATGAACACATTTTTAAATCCCCGACAAGTCAAACAGAATGAAATGTTTTGAATGATTTAAATTCATTAGAAACAACACTCACCTGATTTCATCCCATCCGGCTTATAACTCACAACATTATAATACTTCATCAATCGTTTAATCAGTTAAATACTAGCTAAATTCACAGCTTACTTGTTCTAAGAGAGATTAAGTGCCTCTGGAACGTAACGTTCCTAAAATAGTAATACAAATAAAATAAAACAAACAAATGAATTAAAAATTACTTTCAAATCACTACTTTATTAATATATACATAAGCGATGCTTTCCTCATCAGGAATTAAACTAAAAAATAATAATGTCAAGTATAGACAAATGATAAACAAATAACATAATAATGTAAGAATAGACAAATTATAAACATATATATTTATCACTTGTTTAGCATTCTATATATTCCTGATGAGGAAAGCATTGCTTTCGAAAGATGTTGATATGTATATATTAATAAAGTGGTGAATACAAAGTAATTTTTACTTCATTTATTAATGATGACGCATCAAAGTGAATACAAATCGTTTAAAGAAATTATAAAATAAAACACATTATTTTATACTTTTCCACGTCTTTAACAAATGAATTCCACCATATTAATGTGACAATTTAAAAAAAATAATAGAAATACCTACTGATTTCATCAAAATTAACGCGATCTTACTAGTTACTACCCTGCTTCACCCAAGCTGCAACAATCATTTTTCGAAATCTTGCTTCTTGTTCAATAGTTGAATTGTGCCGACGTAAAAGGGTGTATGCCATTTTTTTTTAGTAATTCAACGAAAGCTCGTAGGCAAAGTTCCACTTATTAAATGCGTGTAATTTATATGGAATTACAATAATAAAATAATAAGGATCACAAGGAAATATTAATATTATTGTGAATATAAAGAAGTGCACAAAAATGTCAAAATTTTATGTCATACTTTAAAAATATCAAAATCACGTATGCCCTTCTAAGTGAGCACAATTCAATTGGAGAAATTGGAGTCTTTTTTTTAAATGGAAATTTCATAACTCAGTTACTGTTCTTTCAGTTAATTCATGAAGCCAGAGCTCAGCGTTCGAGAGTTTATACTACTTCACACATACACACACACAGTTTTTCCGTTTTTATAATTAATACTTTTGCTTATTTTCCGCAGATTTAAGTCGCTTTTTTCATCTTCTGCTCTAGAATATTGTTTATGTGCCGTGAGAATTCTTAGTAACTGGGTGTCTCGTACCTGTCTTTGATCGAGATTAGAATAAATAATTGCAATTTATGTTATTTTCTCATATTTTTTAACTCCATAAAAGACAAGACAACATTTGTGTTTTAATTGACATTTCTAAAATTATATCTGCTCTATAAAATGAACAATATTACGAACAGTGATTTATATTGATTCCATACTAAACCAGTTACAAGGATGGTGATAGAAAAGATTATATTCGGATTAGAACATCCACGTCTGGTAAATGTTGTTTTGTACATATTTGGTCGAACCTGGAGTTAAGTGTCTTTTAAATGCTATCTACAATATTAATGCTGGGATGAAATAGAATGGATGAAGCGACCTGTTTTTTAAATTAACGAATAGCGTAATATTTTTTGGTCGGTTTCTGTAATTAATTTAATACGTCTTAGATACAGTAAGATTCTTGACACTATGCCAGGGACAGTGGCGGTTTTCTCTAAAGTGCGTGTGTGCAGCGAACTCCCATAAAAACTAACATAATAAGGAAAACTTGTATTATAATTTCATCACACTTTAAAACAACATACGTGCATACATAATTCAGCATCTGGGGGGCTTTAATAATGGGCTTTCTGTTCTAAGAAATAGTTCATACAGTCCCATACTCGTGGTGCTTCAGAGGCAAATCGTGGAAGCGTGCAAACCTTTAGGAATCTGTTAGCCGCCCGAGTGCGACTGTGGAATTTGTCAACATCAAATGTGTAGGTACGGAATGGTATTTTGCAAATATCAATAGATTTTTACATATTTTTTTAATTTTTCTGACATAAGTTAATTACCGAAGATGTTACGTTTTTTATTTGAAATAATCGTTCAGTTTCTTCCAGATATTGAGATTTTACCAGTTAAAACAATATTTTTTATGACCTACGACTTTATATTCATTAACCATAGAAGGTTTAATGAATCGCCAAATTAAATCTTGTTGCTAGGTCGCTAATCTCCGGTGCAGTGAAATGATAAAATTCTTTCAAATCTTGGGAAAAATAAAAATATTTATGGAACAGACAAACACAGGATTTTTTATCTTTGTTTAGTCTTCTATTAAACTGCCAACGAGATAGGCCATGAACCACCACTGGTCAGGGATGATGAATCTGAATTCCGTCAAAGCGTAAATCCATTTTAGAATTAATCGTGGTTTTTTTACGTATGCCTTAAAAATATTTTTTTGACATTTTAAATTAGATTGGTACTTGCACGGTGCTTGAAATGCAAAGCCAGTTAAAATCCTTAAACTAAAGTGCACGTTAACGTCAAATTGTTAGAAATAGGGACTTTAATAAAAGTACCTAACTGATATATAAATAATTATTATTGATTAATCAGAGCATCCATTAGAGGATAGAAAACACAGTTTATCAGTCTCCGGACACCTGGCAAAACTTCTGTTTGGAATATAAATCACAGTATCGATTAGAGGTCGATAACAGGAGGACAGCAGTACAGGCTGGTATGCGTCGAGGCACGAGAAAGCATTTGATACAGGAATTCTCTTCTCTCGATCATTCATAGATTGTACAAGTATGCTACATTTGATTAGTTGAAGCTGCAAACGGGCAGAGATGCATTGGTTGTATAAAATTCCCTATGTCATTTGTTCTAAAAAAAATCAAGACTGTATTTTACTAAATAGGTGCTTACATTAAAAAAGGACTTTTTCTTCTAAATATGGAGAAAAAAAACTGACTTTACAACAAGCCTTGTCTTATTTAATTACATCTAAGGGATGTTTCAAAGATCCATAGCTCATGATATAAATGAAATTAATAGTTGAACCTACCGTTGAGCTGGAAACTCTATGCAGAAATAGTTGTGCAACTTTGATGCGCGGCAAATATTAAAGAATTACTATTAGAAGTGCCTTTCGTGCAGATTTAAATGGAAGCCGGTGTGCCTTTGACTTATTACCTTTTTGTTCTAGCCCCGAGAAAGCCAATGCAAGTACAGAAAATACAGCGCTCTGTCTCTCTTACATTGCCTGCATTTTACATCGCTATTTCATTTGATCGGAACGAAATGAAGATGAAATAATTTTTGCAAGCGCTGAATGCCAGACTTTTCAATCACGAAACACGCCCACGTCGCATTTATGTGTTCTTTTTTATTTGATATCAGGGTTCACCATTAAAGAAGTTTTGCCTTTTCAAACAATAAAAAACGATTTCTGCTTCATAGTATAAAAATAAAATAAAATGTGAGAAACAAACCCCCTTGGAAAGGATACGATTTTAAGTTTATTTTTAGTTTAATTTTTTAATATTATCATCAGCCTATGCAGGTTTCAACCAATTTGGTTGTCAGGCCGACTACATGTTCGAGATATGATGACATATTACCCGATTAATGATCTCACGTGCTTCTGGGTTAACCAATATGTTTTATATCGTTTCGTTACAGATCCGTTATCAAAATGCAAAGAAATAAAATGAGGAAACTTCTGTCAAGTCATTCATTAAGTTTGAAAGAACACCGTATCAACCAAACGCAGCCCGAAGCTGTAAATTTATTTAGTATTTTTAACATTTTTTACGTGTTTAATTAAGATTTTAAATTAATTGATTAAATATGTTAAGTTTTACCGAGTATCGTAGTTTTACTGTCATCGTATTTTTTTTTCAGGTAACTCACTTGAATATCTCATAATTCCCACAAAATGAAAACTATACCCACTGTCAGTTTTAAAAAAAATTCTTTGCTTTGAATGCATTCTTTTATAATTTCTTCAAAAGATTTGTATTCACTTTGCGGCGTCATTATTAATAAATTAATAAAAAAAAATCTTTGTAATCACCACTTTATTAATATATACATGCGAAGCTTTCCTCATCAGGAATATACAGAATACTAAAAAATAATAATGTCCAGTATAGACAAGTGATAAACGTAGAAAACAATAATGTAATAATAGACACATTATAAATATAAAAAAATGATTAAAGTGGATAATAAAACGTGTTAAAAAACATTATTATAAAATATTGAATAACAAATTCATAATAGAAATTTAAAAAAAAATTCTTTATATTATTAATATTAATACTACTTTTTTTGTATTTATTATATTTAATTGACTATTAACGCTTTATAAACAATAAAGTGATGATTACAAAGTCATTTTTAATTAATTTATTAATAATGACGCCACAAAGTGAATACAAATCATTTGAAGAAATTATACAAATATATTACTTAAATTATCTTTACTTAGGTGTGTTCAAACGGTAACGTGACAAACTTTAAACAATTTATAATATTTTTAACAAATTGAATAACAATATTCTCATTTATACAAACATAGGTATGCAAAATGGTGAAAGTTAACGTGAAAAATGCAGTCAATATTGTTTTTAACATAATTAAAAGTGGTGAACAACATGCCAGACAACAACGTTTTTTTCTGACCTGATTTATTCTACTCACGGGGTAAATTATTATATCTATCATCGATTGTAATCACGAATTTCTATGGTTTATGTTTGCTAATTAAAAAAATATTGCTGCGTAATACCAAAGTCCAAGAATCAAAACTTTCCTGGTACCTGGATATCTCACCAATAATGCATACTTGTTGTTGATATCAATGCTGGTATGACACAGCGAATTTATGACTATTCTGCCTTGTGTTTATGGAGTTTTTGCAATGATTAAGTACTTGTATTAAAATAAAATACTTGTAGCTAAAATCGAGCAACGACTCTCAACAATAAATAATATGTTGAGTTGTTTGTTACGAGATATGGAACTGTTTGGCAGTATTATTACTTGAATGATTCTGTGCGAGGGACAGTCTTACGCAAAGGCAACACATATGCTTAGATCGGTCATCAGCCTTGGTCTATCAAAAAGACTGATTGGACAATCTTATGAATTTGTTTACGAAGCATTTAAGTATTTGCCATATATTGGGTTGAATTGATACTTGATATAAAATGTGCCACAAACATCAACATCAAAAAAGCAAAAACTCAGATTATGATTACTCATACATTAGAATTAAAACGACGCAGGTGCCATAAACAATTATTCAACAAATATCTTAGCTCAGACAAAGTAGATTGAGTGAGTTATTGCCGTTGTTCGAAGAGATCAGTATTTATGAGTGAGCCATTTCTTATCACCTTTACAATACGTATTATGTATTACCCGTCTATAGGATACTTACATATTATCCATCCGTAACAGTCGGGGTTTTTTGGTACAGTTTTGAGTGTGGATAATTGGGCGGTTAATGTGCAAACGTGATTAAGTTTTAATTGAAAAGGAAAAGATTCGCAAAAGCTTGATTTTAATCGCGTCACGATTACAGAACTGGGACGATGGTGGCTCCACCCAGCGACGTATATTTTTTGCCTTAATTAAAAAAATTCTCAGGCTTCTCAAAAACGTCGTTGGTTAACAAGTTTTCTTCGTCTTTCACACCTTTAATAAGCAGTGCCGCTTTGTAATCATTTAAAAAAATGACACAAATAATAATTTTAATTACAGGTTAATCTTTTCTTATAGTCATTTTATATTCTTCATCAATTCCCTTTCAACAATTGTATAAATATCTACAGGTCTAACGTTTCAAAAGACAAAATTACGATTTTATTTTTGTGGAAATCTAATAGATTTTAAAAACTTTTTTTTTAAACGAGTTTTTTGAAATTTCGTATAAAAAACTTTTTAAGCCAGCCCTTCCTACTTACTTTTAATATGGCTATCTTTCCTTTATTAATTCTAATGATCTATGTTGAAAATAAAACAATTATAAGACTTTAATTCTCTTTAGAAAAAAAGAATGAAAAGCTATCTTTTATTGAGTCAATGTTCCAGAAATAGATTTAAAAACGTGTTTTATAGAGATTTCAGCATCGCATCGTTTTTTTAAGAAACGCTACTGATCTTCAAATCTCTCTTGGCCTATATTATCTTCGGTGCGATCTTTTACGTGTAATCTTAGTCGGAACAGGCGGTGAATGTCTTCATTAATCTTGTAACGATGATAAATTTACGAGAAAATAGTAAAAAACTGATAAATTCTTAATTTATATCGAAAAACTAAACTGTTTTGTTTAAGAAAGAGGTACCTTTAGAAATTTATTGTAAAGAATTAAAGTTTTTACCAAGATGTCAACTCACGATTGATATGGTTTAATCCATAATAATTTATAGTAGCACGATTTCTTTCGTGTTTTACTTTTTCTCCACACTTCCAGAACAGAAGAGTATTTTATTTGAATTAATATAAGACAAACTTTTTATATGAAAAAGATCTGCAGATCAAAAGTGCATTAATTTACCAACAAAATATTTATTTATAAACCCATTTATGTTAGGTATGTAGGTCCGTACATGTTGATTGAAAAATAATACTCGATACCTTAAATCGAGGGTTCCCAAAGATTGTGAATCGTGAAAAAAAAAATTATTTCCCTATTTTAAATTTACAACAATGGAAAACAAGATTCATATATCCTGATTGTAGAACAGATTAGTTGCAAAAAATCGTGCTTATCTGTTAATGAGACGGTTTAATGGTCAAAGTTTTGAAGAACTAAATAAAAGCAACAGCAAACATAATAATTATTTTAATTGTTTATAAAATACAAATTTTGGTATAAAATTTAAATGATTTTTTACTACGAAACTAGTATAACTGATAAGACTTTTGTTAAAAGTAAATTTCGTTGAAAATACAATAAAACTTTTTTTTTACACTAAATCCAGACAGGAGGCCCTGAGGAAAATAATTTTCCTCAAAGCCTATGTCATCTTTAAGGATGCTGTGTGGATGGTCTTTTTGAGGAGAGGAAGGAGTGAACATGGGTTTTGAAGATATCCATGCTGTAGGAGGGAAGAAACACAGAGGCCGGCAAGTCGTTCCACAGTCGGGCTGTTGAACTCAAGAACGAGATTTAGAAACTACCCGTTCTCATGTGACAAAAATATCAACCGTGTACAAATGTTGCGCGCGCGTTTGGTGTGTTCCTCGACTATGCGCCGGTAATGTTGCTCCCAACCCATTTGTTCGAATTATTGGATTATTTACGTTCCTTAATGATAAAACTTCACACAAAACGGTTACAATTTCACAATAATACGAAACAAACAAACATTGTTGAGAATAATTGCAATAATCGGATTAAAAGCAACGGCCCACCACTATTGCACATTCACAAAAACATTGCCATGCCTTTAGCTAGATATAGCGTGATCGACATCATCCGTTTATGCGATAAATTAATTTCTCTTAAGAACCGTTATAAAGCTTTATTTATATCATTAATGTTAAATTGAATAAATGCGTAGGACGGCAGTCAAAAAGACAAGTAGAAAAAATGCACTATCGTAGTCCGAAATCTCGAAATAAAAACATGAATATTGATACGAATAAAAAACTCATTACCAAAAATTCGTCCTCCTAAGACGGTCGGATTAAACCGATTGATCTAAATTATGCTTATAAAGTCGATTGCGACACAAGAGCTGAATTGAAATTCCGATCGTTCGGAGTCATTTCAGAGATGCTGGAGCCCGCTTCTGTGCTGCTTTTGATAAATGTTGCCGAGGAAAGGAAATTAAATAAATAAAAAAAGTATTAATGATCCAAAAGACGTTAATTGATGTGGTTTATTAACACAAGCGTTCCATCACTGTCAATAGATGTTGCGCCAAAGGAAATTATACACTTACCAGTACGATACGCGGTGAAATAACGTATCCGAAATATTTTTCATAATATTTACAATTTTAATGATATCCGTGCTATTAAGTTTAATGTTAAAATAATTATAAATTTGAATAAACATCGTCTTTTTTTCATTTTACTCTCACACTTAGGTATATACTTTTGTAGAATTAATTTGTCAATAGATTTTTCGTTATTTATAATTTCTTAGTTTACATCACTGTTTTTATTATATAAATATCAGCACGTTTCGTAAGCGAAACTTTGTCTTATTTTATTCTCTTGATTTTATTTATATTAATACTGAAATTACTTATTTGTAAATTTATTATTTAATATTTTGTAATAATTTTTTTTTAAAAGAATATTTTTGTTTTTAATTAATTACTTAATGTTAATTTTTGTTTTTTATTTGTAATTTGTCTATTCTTACATTATTACTTTATATGTTTATCATTTGTCTATAAATGTCATTGTTATTTTTTAGTGTACTGTGTTTCCTGATGAGATGTTGATATTTATTTATGCATAAAAAATAGTGGTGTAAACAAAGTAATTCTAATGGAAATTCAGATCTGGTTATCAAACACGGCTAAAGCCATTTCAAGCAACGTTTTATTTTGGAATGGTGGTCTTTCACCAGGGCGATACTGAGAGTATCTTCCACTCTGGAAGGTGCGCAAATATACCATATATTATTTTTAATGAATTAATTGTGAATCTGAACGAATTAATTTACTTACGCACGCCGGGATTTGAACCCGCGACCTTTGGATGCATAGTCGAGAGCCTTAACCCTCGTCCATGGAGGCCAAGCAAGTTTATCAGGTATTTTGGAGCTCCGGCCCAGAGGTGACTCCCAAATTCAATTCTTGGACGTACTTGAGATTTGTGCAGGGTTAGCATCTGGTCACTATTAAAGAATCTGCTAACCTATATAAGACGAGCAGTTTTTTGAAAGCCAGATTTACTCGGGCTTCGAGACTTACTTAAAAACTTCTTAATTCTTTTTAAAATTTATTTATTTTAAAATTTAATAATGTTATTATTAAGTTCTCCAAGTATTTTTAGTTTTTATTATTGTGACAGCTGATTCAGCGGTCAAGGCTATTTTCAAACAGAACTTAATGATAATATTATTCAATATGATTTACGTCAAATTTAAAAATAAATAAATAAATCGACTTCTACGAATTAAACACAAAAACAATTAATAATTAACTAATTCTTATTTCTAACTTAATTGTTGCAACTTTTTAAAGTTCAGAACGATTCACCAATGACTCATCTCCACCTATTTTGAGCAACTCCTGTACTTAGCGGTGCTTCGACAGCAATATTGATCAGGAATTTATTTGATTTTGCAGGTTTTATGATTTTGTTTTGTAAAACACGTTGAGTTTTAGTGTGTTTGATCTGCCTACGGTAAATTTTGTTTTGTAAAACACGTTGAGTTTTAGTGTGTTTGATCTGCCTACAGTAGATTTTGTTTTGTAAAACACGTTGAGTTTTAGTGTGTTTGATCTGCCTACAGTAGATTTTGTTTTGTAAAACACGTTGAGTTTTAGTGTGTTTGATCTGCCAACAGTAGATTTTGAATAAAACAAATACGAAGGTATCCATAAAATTTTAAGTATATTTTTGCACATATCTCAAATAAATTACAAAACATTATTAATTCGGATAACCTTAGGCTCACTTAATAAATTCCTAATGTAACAATATTAATAATTTTAATGAATCCACTAATTAAATATTTGGTTGCAATCAATTACACATTTCTCACTAGAGTAGGAACGAGGTATTTCCCACCCGAGGCAACCATTTGAAAATGTGAAAACTGATTGTTTTTTAAGAATTTTTTTTGGAGTCCTCCCATCTTTGATTTATTCTACGTAAAGGGAACAGATGTTTTGCATACTGAAGAGCTCCGAGGCATTTTAAACTGGGCCAGCATTTAATAAAAAGCCTTGAGCGAGAGTGTGCCATGATGAACGGTGCTGAAACAGAACCATTGTAACGTTCATCAATCTTCTATCGAGTAACAGGTAGACATAGAGGTTACGTACTGTTGATAAAACTAATGAGTTTCTCTAATTGGTAAGTATCTACTTTGCAGTATTTTGAAACATTTAAGTCATAATATCTGTAAATATACCATTAAAATAAAAACAAAAATCAAAAAAGAAAACCTCATTAGAACGGCACTAGCCCTTGCTAAAAAAACCTTAAGCATTACGTAAAAGCTATATTCCATGATCATTCTTGATGGTACATTGGCTTTCAACAAAATGACAGTAGATGTGTTTTAACTATCTTAATGAGTAAATGTCCCGTTTTTAATTTGACTACTATTCAAACTAAAACTAATATATAGTTACATTAATTTAAAGAAAAAAATACTATGCGGCTGTCCTAGGTAAACTTCTTAGCATTTACCGTGCTTTTAAAAAAAGATTCACTTTTAATATTTCTATTTTTGGTACTGACAATTTGTGGTGGAATTACGTTATAATGATTTGTGAAAACAATTTAAAAAAAATGGAAATTAAAAAAAAAAGTTTATATTTGTTTTAAAAGCTTTTAAAAATGTTGAGAATGGAATTAAAAAAGAAAATAATTAGATTAATAATTTTTTTTTTTATGTAAAAAAAAACAATGATATCTGGATTTCCAGTGTTTGAGTATGTCATTTACACATTGAGTGGTTTCTGTATCAGTCTGTATTCGGTATTTGATATCTTTTGTATTTCAGATCTCCCTATGTAACGTATCCAGCTTTTCACTTGCGTTTTTTATGAATCCATGTTGTTGTGATTTTTTAAGGAGAGTGGGATTTTTTTGTAGGATCTAGTACAAATGTTTAATTCGTCAAAGATTCACTTAATCCTTCTTTTCGGATAAAGTAAAAATGATCCCTTCGGCACCGGTGCATAGTCGGGAAACACGCCAAACGCGCGTCCAACATTTGCACACGGTTGACATTTGTCACATCAGAATGGGTCGCTTCTACGATTCATTCTTGTGTTCAACAGCTCGGCTGTGGAATGATCTGCCGGCCTCTGTGTTTCCTCAATCCTATAAAATGGGTCTCTTCAAGACCCAAGTTCACTCCTTCCTATCTTCTAAAAGACCCTCCACACAGCATCCACAAAGATAATATAGGCCTTGAAGGGAATTATTTCCCTCAGGGTCTCCTGTGTGGAGTTACTGTAAAAAAAAAGAGTTCTCCCGCCTGCGTCTACGGTAATACAATCGTTTAAAGAAAAGTCAATTTCTTCAAAATTTTATTTTAAAAAATTTACAGAATTCCCTATTCACAAATTAGAGGAAATATTTTAAGTAGATGCGAATGGAAATATCGTTTGCTTAGATCCATCTGCTTAATATTTTGTATTCAAGGTTAAGAGATAATTTCAATAGCCAACTAAACGTCAATCAAACTGTATCCACAGAGGACCTACGCAGCAAGCAATTAGGCGAGATTGCAAGAGATTATTCATGTAAACC
Organism: Halesus radiatus; assembly: GCA_022606495.2. Taxonomy (NCBI): domain Eukaryota; kingdom Metazoa; phylum Arthropoda; class Insecta; order Trichoptera; family Limnephilidae; genus Halesus; species Halesus radiatus. The sequence continues at coordinate 49,840 of JAHDVE020007470.1, read as the reverse complement.
ACTCGAGCTATGCTTTGAGCAGGTTTCATCAACCAGAATAATTTGAATAAATCAACACTAAAAAACCAAGAAGTAGAGATTAAACTGAGTGGTATGAAGGTGAGTAACAAAATCAACAAATTTGATTGATGAAAATTAATTAGAATTTATGTACCCATTGTGGGTATGCATCATTATGATGACATCGATCTAGTTTTAGAGATGCAGTGCCGGACCAAATGGTCGGCGGCCCCTGGCCTGAGCCTTGCTGAGATAGATACAATTAATAATAATAATTATTAACGAAGTATCGCAAATAATGAACAAGAAATCGAAAATGTTGTCGTTATATGTTAGACTATCGACTGCGAAAAGGCAGAGGGAAATAAACCTATCTGGTCGCAAGATGTTTTCTGCATTGGTATCAGGGGCGGCTCGTGACTTTTTGGTGTATTAGTGTGCTAAGATTGAAAAACAACTGATGTAACCGACAATGATTTTTATTTTTAATGTTTTTTTTTGTATGATGTTTTTTAAATTAGAGGGTTCAATTGATCAAATTGAACATCCTAGCAAAATTGTTTTTTTATTTTTTTTTATTTAAAAAATCATTTTCTGCTACAACATCAAAAGTGTAGTTTTTTTTCAATATTAGCCGTCTAGCACACTAAAAAGTCACAAGCCGCACATGGTTGGTATAAATATTATAAAATTAAATCACCCCTTTTTGATTTTTTGGTCGCTACGCCAATGGCGAGATGCCATGAAAATCTTCGAAAGACATTTGTCACCAAACATGCCTAATTTTATCTATCTAGATTACACAAATATTTATTACGTACAATATAATATATTATATTCTGCGTACAATCCAAAAATCCCATTGAACACACGTGTTCAGATACAATATATGTACATATTATCAGAACCGTTCCCCAAAGTAAACCACACTTGCCCTAATAGAATCAAATCATACCTCGGTGAAACATTATTAAACAATATAATTTCGGATGTGATGTGAGTACATAGCATTCTACAATTCAAAAAAACACCTAATTCATATTTCAGTACGTGTACGAAAACTTTTCTGTGCTTTTGTAGATCTATAAAAAGCATACGAACGCATAAAACGTTACGGAAGGTGTTGTCCACGTATGGAGTGAATAAAAATCTAATACAGGCAATCGGATCTCTGTACGAGGGAAGGGTTGTATGTGTTAGGGCAAATGGTGATTTTACGGGGTCGTTTGACATAACAAAAGGTGTTAAGCAAGGCTGCGTAATGGCACCGTGGTTATTCAATCTATACATAAATAATTGTATGCAAGAATTGGAAGAGGTGTGTAGTTGTGAATGATGAATACTTGGAGTAGGTCGATGAGTTTGTGTATTTGGGAAGTATGTTTACGAGAGATGGAAAGACTGATAGGGATATTGAAAGAAGGGTGAATGCAGGAAACTCAATTAACGGAAGACTGAACGCGGTTAGCGCTAACCAAAAAGTTGTCCAAAGAAGCGAAGCTATCAGTCCACAATGGAGTGCTGATACCAACCCTGATGTATGGCAGTGAGGCATGGAATTGGCAGAGGAAGGATGAAAGTAGACTGAATGCTGTAGAAATGAGATCTCTGAGACGAATGTGTGGTAAAACCATGTATGATCGTGTGAAAGATGTTGAGATTCGTAAAGAATGCAAGGCTGATGTAAGCGTATTGAGCAAGATTAAGAAAGGGACGCTTAGATGGTTTTGGCATGTAGAGCGAATGAACCAAGAGAGGAGTGTAAGGAGAATATATGACGCGAATGTGAATGGAAGAAGAAGCCGGGGACGTCCGAGGAAGACATGGCACGATCAAGTGAATCAAATACTTGAGTCGGGCCATGTCAGAAGTCGGAATAACAGAAGAGAATGTATGAGACGTTGTATGAAAGTGAATGAAGCAAGAAGTGTGTGCGAAGATCGAGTTGTTTGGCGGTCCGTCCTCTCTGCCTACCCCCGCGGAGAAAGGGCGTGATGGTTAGTTAGTTAGTTAGATAGTTAAAATGAATTTATTCCACCACTCTTACAGTAGTTGTTACTTTAATGGTCAGCACAGTTGCCTTTTGAGTTTTGATCATGGTTCGATTATCGACCGTGGCAACATGTATTTGATTCTTTTAACCGAAAATATATTTTAAATAAATATATTTTGTTATTGATGTAAATATTTGTTGGGTATATTTTAAGTGAAAACTTTAAGCTTCACAAATCCTGCATTTACAATAAACCCATGATTTTTCACGGGTATATTATAAAACGTGTATGAATTATTTTCACAACATTCTTTTCGATGTTTTAAAATTCGGAAAACTCATTTTTTTTCCTATCAAATATTGTATACGAGTACACTGAATCAGTACGATACCAACATAGGTAATATTTTTATTCAAATATTACTGTTTGTTTGGGTAATTTGTAAGGCTACAAACCTTTTTAAAACATCTTACAAATAAAAAATCACTGTTTATTGTTGATTTTCCTTATTTGATCATTTTCAAGGCTGCACGAGGTACCTAATACCTATCGAGCCTTATTTATAATTTTGCAAGAGCATTTACAAGAAAAGCTGAAAGCCGTTACATTTTTTTTAGTGTTACACAACACACATTTTTAAATGTTTTCCAAAGAGCTTTATCCGTAAAAACCACTAAGCTACCCTTATAATATATGAATAAGTAATGATATTTCTTCAAATTATGTAAAATATCTTCCTGGAGTCATATTTATTAAAATAATAATAATTTTGTTTTAAACCACTGTATTTAATATTCACAAATCTACATGTTTCAGGAGCAAAGCAAAAAAAATACTAAATAAATTAAAAATTATTTATCCTGAAGATGGGAGTGTAGCTCCTGAAACATGTAGATATTCACATATTAAATAGAGTGGCTTAAAACAAAGCAATTACTATTGATTTAATAAATAATAATATATTATCAGGGGTGACAATATTTGTTCTCAGTGAGGCATATTTTCAAAGGGAATTTCACATCTCGTTGGTAAATGCAAATAATTGCAACTTTATTCCAGTACCTAAATAATTACATTAGTTATTGATTTTAGCCTTAAAATAGTATTTTAATCGAAATTTGCAAATAAGTTCCACCAGAAGCAATTCTGTACAGAAAATGATTAAAAAATTATATTATTTAAATTAGAGTGCGGTTCGAAAGGAAATAATTATTAATAATCACTGAAGTCAATTTGTTTGGTCATCAATAGATTAACTTTTAATCTCTCCCCTTCATTAAAGGATCCAATTATGTATGTGTTTGAGGGGTAATATTTTAAACATAGATTAGTTTCAAATAACCAGTTTTTTTCTAACCGAGGGATATCTCGTATGCTGGGCTCTGTTTATAGTAGATGTTCTCATGGAGTCTTGTTTTCTAGAGCCGCGATGATAAATTCGTCTGAAATGCTAATTTATTTAGCCCACCTCATCAAATCAGAAATCTTACGATGCGACCGACTGGTATCGCTTCCGTGTTATATTTACCGTGAATTCCGTTGATTTATTTGTAACCTGATCATTTCTCACTTATGTTCAGCTTGAAACAAAAGTCATGCACTTTTGTGGACGTCAAAAACACAATCTTATAAAGGAAGAAACGCATGTCTCTGGAGTTGCTGTCGCTGCACGAGTAGTTAATAATTGCTCACAAAGTGAAAGGAAGTTATTTTTTTAAATTTATTTAATGTCCAACAGTTGTCAACAAAGGTCAGGGAATTCAACCATACCAAGGGAAATATATTTAAAAAATGAGTTCCAAGCATAAGACAATGCGATTGAACGGTATCCGCGAATCCCAGTAAACTTAAACACGAAGAAACTCGGGGATATCCCGTGAAAACAAAGACAAAATCGGCAATAACTATCACGACATATATCCTTCGAATATTCATTGTTTTTCTTAGTAATTTTCAGTTTATTATTACGTCACCGACATTTAGTTCAGTCTTTTTTGAGAAGTAATTTTGATACTCTGTGATCCGATGTAAAGCGAAGTCGCTAGATTTACCTTTTTAGCAATATCGTTTCTAAGGTTATCTTTCATGAATACAAGGGCTATTGTGGTGACTCATCGTCTTCTCATTAAAAAGATTTGATAATTTCTTCTAATGCTTTCTATTTGCCACTTACCTCACCTATACTCAATCATGAATGATAGTCTTTAAACGATCAACGAATATTGCTTAATATTCGTTATTGCATGGAAAGTGTTATCGCACTCTATACCTGCATGATGTCGCTATACCACCCTTTATCGTTTCCTTCCTTTAGGGTTGATCACTAATGTAAATATTTTTTTATGTTATGTCAATCATCAGATCTTCGAATGACCTTTCATTTGTTTTGAAAGCAATTTTCGAAACATTTAAGAAAAATCTTAAAACATGTCCATTTAAATGTGGGTACAAATTTTAATAAAATGTAAAGCGTCATTGAGGTGATTTTAATTACCAAACGGCGCTATGGAAAAATTAACTATTCATAGATAAACGTTAGGTATAACTTTTTATTAGCCGAACTCTAAATCACAGTCCTGCTTGACAAGTGTCGATGGCATTATGAAACATTTGCGTTGAAAACTTTTGTTCGCCATGTATAATACGATATCTGGAACATACCGGCTTATAAGTCAAACAAATGGTCGGTGCACATTCGTAATTTCACGATTCAGACTATTTTATAAAAAAATGTACGGCCTCCGATGATATCCAACTTGTTAAGTTAGGATACCGTATTCAGCTTTGAGTTATTGACGCCAGACGCTGGCAGAAGGCGTTATTTATGGGTCCAAAGCGGTCGATATAAGATCCAGTATTATAATTAAAAAGAAGTTCAAGAACTTATTGAATTATATTAATGTGTGTTTCTGTTTTGATAATGCCCGGTGGATATATGCACGTATGTTTTACATCGGGTCTAGACACGTTTCAACTGATTTTTATCATATGCCTACAGTATCTCTCTTACGAATGCATTTTTCATTAGTTTGATCACAGTAGGTTTATATTCGATTTTATTATCTCAAGAACAAGTATTGTGAATATAGATTGGCGTAAAGTGAAAGAAAAGAATCCCCTTTTAACGAAGAGAAACCTTTCGCTTTGGGTGGTCCGCTTGACAGATAAGTCACCGTTTTGTTTTTTAATTAAACAAGACCGATAATGTGTGGCAATTATTTATAGGAAGATCTCGCAGTCAGCTGGTTGCATCTCGAGATGAAATACGATTTCAGACCAAGAAACCTCCGCAACTGCGTATATCTTCATGTAAGGTGCAGGGTAATGCAAATATTTTCTTTTAACAATGCTTAATCTGTTATAACGTCACTCTTAAATCTTTTTTTTTGTACATCCAGTCCTGTATCTCAGAACAGGTTTCAACCAGTGAGATAGGTAATGTAAACTCAGGGATACATCTCTGAGTTTCGTCGTCGGCTCATAAAGTTGAGTGATACGTAACTCAATCTTATTAATGTTACTCAATTAATATTATCTTTGTTGTACTTAATCTCTTTATACTTAATTATTACACTTTTTCTAGATATTACCATACTATGTTAATACTATTAGCTATACTAGCTATTTTCCCTTCTATTTTTGTATAATGGCACTTAATATGAACTAAACGTGTCAATTTGACTGTCCTAAAACGGGATTTGTTCCTAGTTAGGCAGTCAAAGCGTTCTTAAATGTTGTTGTTAAATAATTTGTGTTTGAAATAAATATATATATATATATATATTATTTATTATTATTATTAAACCATACAATAATATAATTATGTATCCGTATGCCGTATTGTATGAAACTGTATAACGTTATTTCAATAAACGTCGATTTATCGACACTGAAAATTGCGAAAAGATTACAGTTCTGTCACTAGATATTGTAATTTTTGTTATATTTTTTTTATTGAAGACATAGTGTATATATATCCAATATTATGTTCATGAACTAACAAATGGAGGAACGAAATAAATGTATTTGCAACTTTAATTTAAAAAGATTCTTAAACGTGGTTTGAATCGGCTGTAGACTTTAACGTATGTTTCCGCTTTCCATGAGTTTCGTTCGGCCCACACATGCGATCGACACTGCCCCCCCTTAGGGTTGATATCGATGCCTGGACTTTCTAATTTGTACTTATCTTCATAGTGAAAGATACTCATTTTGGTGAGATACACCCATTCAAGGACGCATAAATGTCTTTGACTTTATTTAATTAGCTTTGAAAACAGGTGCTTCCCAACTTTTCTCTCCCCACTTTCCACACAAATTTCCCTAAATTAGGTAAAACCTAATTCCGCTGTCTCCGGGCCATTTCCTACATTGAAAAGGAAATCTCCGAATTTTATTTAAACTATCCCAGTCTTCACTATCTGCTGAAGTCTAAATTACTAATAATTAATCTACATATTGTTTGGTCTACCCCTGAGACGATTCACCATTTCGATAGCGACTCGTATTTTACAAGTGACCGGTCGTCCGCCCTCTTGGACCGCGTTCATCAATTCCGTGTCTGGGTTTAAAGCTCGCGGCGTGAGAATACACTTCGTGTCGGATTTACGTGTGAAAAAAGCTCACCGCGCTACAACTTCACCGGTAGTGAGAAGCTCCACTAATTATGTCGAAATAATAAATGTATTTACTTACCTATAATATGAAGAAGACATCATGAGTTTTAGAGTACTAGATGAATATATTAAATGATCACCTAGTTTATCGTATTAAATCGTATAGCTACTCTCATGTATACATTGCATAGTCGACGAATTCTTCACTCTTCATCAAACAACTTAAATATAATGAAAACGAGACGTTTAATGTATATGTACAAACACTGCAAATTATAGATAAATATGGTCGACCCTGTGAAAAATCACAGGATAAAATAAAATATATTTCTAGAAAAAAAACAGCAAATTTGTAAAATTAATACTAAAATTAAAAAAAAGGCTATTGGAAGAACGGAAGCATAAATTCATTATATGTAGGCACTGTAAATAAGAATTAGGTATTTTTAAAAATTAGATGTTACTTTACGTATTCACATCACATCTGAAAGTATATTGTTTAATATTGTAATCATGGCGGGGGGACTGTCGCGTAGGCTCGGACTCAGTGATCACTCAGGATTTGCGCTTGGTGCTGGTGCGCTGCAGTCACTTCGTTAGTTAGTTTGTATGTATGCAGTTCATGTGGTTGGTTTAACTCAAATGGTTTAAAGATATAATACGTTTTATTCTTTCTCTTTCCAGATTGGATGATCATCTGGTAACTGCTCATCGCTACACTGCGGGACAGCATCGCTGCGAGGCCTGCCCTCGGTCTTTCTCCTTCAGGCCGGGTCTGATCAGACATCGCACGAGTGCGCACCCCGATCTGAGACGGTACTCTTGTGAGAATTGCCCAAAGGTTTGTAGTATTTCTGTCAAAGCTGACGTGTAAAACCTGTAAAATTTGAGATCGAAAGATGTTTATTTATTCTTAAAAAGTAATTTCGAATAAAAATAACGATATTATTACCTTTCTCTCAAAATAATAAAAAGCTTTGGACGGTTTGATTAAAATAATAGGACTTTATTTTCATTATGTCTCTCCTTGATTGGCTGTTTTGATGTCAATTACATTTCTGGTAGGTACGCAGCACTTAATACAACAATATTTATATTTACCCACCTCTTTTTAACTATGCTAGATTTGCCTCCTTATTATAATCGACATTTTATTGAATCCATCTTTATTTTCCAACGTAACTTTATTTTAAACTCATATTTTTGGTACGTAATAACGAACTAACCAACATGTCTTTCATTCCAGATTTTTACTGATCCATCGAACCTCCAGCGTCATATTCGCACGCACCACGTCGGAGCTCGTTCCCATGCCTGCCCCGAGTGCGGCAAGACCTTCTCCTCTTCCAGTGGCCTGAAGCAGCACTCACACATCCACTCTAGCATCAAGCCGTTCCAGTGCGAGGTGTGCTTCAAGGTGAGATTCATACCAAAACCAACACAAAGCTGTTGAACTGAACAATCTAATAAAAACATAACCTCCTAATCTCAAAAACTAAAGCAAACTAGTATGATATTTTAAAAATAATCAAAGATCGAAGAAATACACTAATAAGTCACCAATGTTTAATATTTTTGTTTTTTTCTGTTTCCAGTCCTACACGCAGTTTTCAAACCTGTGTCGTCACAAGCGTATGCATGCTGATTGTCGTATGCAGATTAAGTGCGGAAAGTGTGGACAATCTTTCTCTACCGTCACATCGCTCTCCAAGCACAAGAGGTTCTGTGACTCCACCGGTCCCAGCCAGGCGCAGAACCATCCTAACCAGGTTCACCAGATGCCCCAGCTCCCCCAAGTTTCAAACATGCCGGTGAACAACCCATCGGGACAAAACCCATTCTCAATGTATAGGCCACCACAAGGACTACCGTTTCCATTTCCGCCAAACTTTGGTCCGTATCCGGGACTGTTTCATCCCTCTGCTCCACCAGGATTCCTAACTAATTCTTTACTTTTTAACTCTCATCTAAACAGAACCCAATTAGCAATTGAATCTAATCACAACAGCCTGATAAATGAAAGACCCGCATCCGTGGAGAGCCAAAAACGTCATTCAGATTCAAATATGGATAGCATTTTACATAATTCGGAAAACAAAGACCGTAATATACGAAACCATTCGGAAAAGCTTTTCAATCCAAAGGATCGTTTTACTCCCCCTAGGCAACAAAGCTTTTTAGCAAAAGTATCTCCTCCGACAGCTGAAGAAGCCAGTTCCCAATTGCGTCCTTCTCCAGCTCGCCCACCTCTGCGCAATGCTTCATCTTGTATTTTCTCTAACCCACGCGAAATTATTGCCTCTAATTCCAATCCAATAAAATCTCGACCAACGATTACAGAAATCACGCAATTGGATGGTGATTCTAAGTTTTCATCAATTCCAAAAGATTTCTCTCGATCGGCTAAAAAATCTCCAAAACCAAAAATTTTCGACGAAAAGGATGAAATTCTTACTAAGAAGATAATTGATTTAAATAGAAAAGGTGAAGCAAACGGCGAACAGCCGTTAGATTTGAGTGTCAGTCGAATACGTCAAAGAAGCGAATCCTCAGATAGATATGATGACGATAATTTTACACACAAGAGTCCATCTGTTAGATCTTGTGAAACTCCAGAAACACCAAAACACATTCACGATGAAATTCAAAATGTCAAAAGTCCAGAAAATGAAACGATAGATATTGATGTTGAGGAAATAAAACAGTCAACTTCTCCAAAGACTTCGATCTTAGAGAAAATCTCTGCAAGTCCAGCAATGGCTTACCCTCGCCCTATCCACCCCATGTTTCTAGAAGCCATGTACAGGCCCGGGGGCTTTGCGGGTTTCGCCGGTCCAGGGGATAGACTGCTCGGTCCCCCGCCTCCTCCATTTGGACCCCCAAGAGCATTTCCTTTTTTAGGACCACTTCTCGGAGCAAACGGAGCAAATAGGAATAATTTCGATCTACTTCCAGTTCCTCTCCCAAACTTCGCAACAAATAAATATCAAGATGTGTTAATGGGTGGGAATCATGGTGGTAAACTGAAAGATCGGTATGCTTGCAAGTTTTGCGGAAAAGTTTTCCCTAGGAGTGCTAACCTGACGAGACATTTGCGTACCCATACCGGGGAACAGCCATACAAATGTAAATATTGTGAGAGATCCTTCTCCATTTCCAGTAATTTACAACGCCACGTAAGAAACATCCACAACAAGGAAAAACCTTTCAAATGTACTCTGTGCGACAGATGTTTCGGTCAGCAGACTAACCTAGATCGACATCTAAAGAAACACGAAGCCGATGAATCAGGAATGGGACCCATCGCCGACTCTCCCGGTAGTTCCAACGAAACCGAGAGGGAAGATGCTTATTTCGATGAAATCCGTTCCTTTATGGGAAAGGTGACCTATAGTGGCCAGGACCCTTATCTGTCGTCTACGATTCCACTCCACTTATACAATCCCCATCAGGGAAATGAACTGTCACAGAAAGACAACGACGAGGATTCGGAGAGTTTTGCCAGTGAAGACTTGAATCCAGATTTGTTGGGAAGAGGTGGAGGACAATCGCTCAATCGTTTTGAAAGCATTAAAATTAAACAAGAAAAAGAGGAACTATTGAATAATAATGATGCAATTATTGAGGTTTCGACTTAGCGTACAGCACTTGAGCACAAACGCCTGGCGCATATCTTGTAAACCCCGAGAATATGACGAGAAGGAACCGTACTCGGGAAAGTTAGTATTAAATGAACAAGATTGAATCACAAATGAACTTATCTATTGCTGCATTTTGCACAGCATTGTTTTTGGTTAAGTAAAAAAGTTCCTAAAACGTTTTCTTATTGAATTTTACCCTGGTAATTTTGAGTTCAAAGAAAACTCGTAATCCAAATATTGTGTAGATATTTTATTTCGACTAAATGTTAAGTCAAACTACAAAATAAACATACTGATTTTATTGTACTTAAATAGTTTTGTGTATTGAACGCACTTAGATTAATCAAATCTTGTATTATAGCTTATGAGGTTTAAGGAACGCGAAGAATTTGATTTTATTTCTATGAGCATGTAAAACAACACCATTAGATGGATTTCATTATTTGTGTGATAGTCAATTATAACCAAAGTTATATAAAATTGTGAAATATAATGTTTTTTGTTGTTAAAACTTTATTAAATGTATCTTAATTCGGATGATAGAGAAAGTGTAATTTAAAATTCTGAAACATATTAAGTTAACTCATAGACAAAATTCCATAAATTTAGGATTAAACGTGTTGTGATAATTGTTAATATAAGGAAACCTTTTCTATGTAGCCACTTCAAGGAATGATCTGTGAAGGAATTAAGACATTTCTATTAATTATAATCCTACAATAAGATTACACATTAATTATTTTCTTTTGTAAACTTCCCGTACTTCTTTCTAACGTATGTAAGTCTGTGCTATTTACTACTATTAGTGTACAGCGTATTTAAATATTATGAAAGACTTAAAATACAGTATAAGTACCTTACCTAATCAAAAAGATATAACTGATTTTGTGTTTTCAGGAATCTATCAAGCGTCATGCGTTATGTTATCTTAAAATTTTTATTTTTTTCGCAACCAAGGGTATGTACACAACAAAATTGTGCAAATTGTAAATAAGACATTTAGCACACATCACATTACTACACAGAAGTTTAAATTTACCCAAAATAAAAAAAAATTGACAAAAGTAATTGGAAACATTGATTTTCATGTAATTGCAAAATTTTACGTTACTTATGTGTACTCAACACACACCTACTATAGATAATATATTTATTGTAATATTATTAGAGAAATGAATGATGTATTTCATTTCAATGAAATTTGTGCATTCAAATCATGTCTTTAAAAATCATATAATTCGTTATAGTTATAATTCACAAAAAATAAACATATTATTAACAATAGTGCTTAGTATAATTTTTCTCTTATTCTGAATTCAGCTAATGTACTGTTATTGTTACTATTATAATTAAGGTCGTCATTATAATATTACTATTATTATTGCCATTAAAACACAAACCACTTGAAACATGTGAAAATTATTAAAAAAATAAATTAATATATGCATTCTAAGAAAAGTTTTTTACAATTTTTCCCCTGTCTACTCAATAAATTTTCTACTATAAAAAAAAAACACAGACAAAGAAGAACCGTGAAACTTTGAAGTAGTGCCATCACAATCGAATTATCATTTTCAAAATAATCGATTAAAGTTTCTCGATTGAGTTTTTTATTTTTTTATTTGATTTTTAATCCAGCATGACTGGAGTGCCAACCCAGTCTGCCATATCACATGAAATATATACAATATAAAAAGAGAAATGAATGCAATAAAAAAAAAAAAATATATATATATAATAATAATAATCATAATAAAAATAAAAAAGGTAAAATAATAATAAAAAACATATGAGAAGAAAATGTAAAAAAAAATACGAAAAGATAATTTCATGAAAATAAAAGAAATAAAATGGTAGAAATATTATATATAATTATAGAAATTCAAAAGGACCAATGTTTAAGAATTATTTCTTTAATTTCGTGTCACGGTTTTTATAATAATCTGCTTTCACTAACAGGAGTATCCCACATGTTTTTTTTTGTCGGCACAGAGAGCCGAAAAGTAACTTAAAATATGAAATCGCAAAGAAAAGTTATTTTAACACGCCCTTGAAAACGATTACACGACCTTTGTCTAGTCTTGATATTATGATTACCCACCAATTAAATTGCTTTTAGCTCTTCGCGCAAATGCCAAATAAACGCCATTATCTTGTCAGCCGAAAATCAATAATGTGTCAATCAAAATTAATAATTATTGATTGCAAGAAAACTTTTAAAAAATATATGCCAAATATTAGCTGTAAGCCGCGTAGCTAACCTTAATAAGGAGATCTATGTGAATTTAACTTTATGTTTCGTTTCTAAAATGATATGGAACGGCTTGGTAAAAAAACTAGAATTATCAGGAAATTAAATTTAAAAAAATTGCAGCATCAAAAACGCATACGAGTATAATGTAGTTATCCATCCCATGATTACCATACCTATGTTGATCCATTGGGCCCATGCATAAGTTCATGGCGTTTTCATAAAACAATGTTTTTTTTAAACTTTTGTATAATACCTTCTTCGCAATCTTTTCTTCGAACATTGGATATCGTCGCCCAAAGCAACAGTCTAAAAAAACATCTTGAAAACCATCTTAAAAAAATAGTTTTACAATTTTAGGACTAACGATTTTTTATGACCATTTTTAATGAAGTAAAATAGTTTACTATACCACAAGGGCAGATTTTATAACAATTCGTTCGTAACGCTTGATGCATTTTTTAACTAATATTTGGTCTAACACCCGATTTCGCCGTTTTATAAACGTTCGTTAGATCACTGGTTGTTTGACAGCTGTCAGTTGTTATCCAACAATCGCTTATTTGAGCCGTGTACGATTTTAATTGAAAAAACAATATATAATTTGCATTTGTGAAATGGATTCCTTATCGAGCAGTGAAAGTGACGACTAGCGAATGCCAATTATTAATAAAAAAAAACAACAAAAAACGGAAGGGTAACGAACGGTACGATAATGAAACGGTTCGTTATGTAACAGATTTGGCAATTTATTTATAAAACTGGGTCTAAAAGGTTCCTTCATATTCTACTTTAGTTAATTTATATCTCTTATATCTTAAAACACTTTTATCAAGATTTTCAACTATTGCTTTAGGGTGACGATGTCTAGGTAAATTATTATTTTTTATTTTATTTTTATTTTTTATGTGATACCACACAAGAGTCCCAGTTGCTCCCAACTGTCTGGAGCCAGTTAGACTATGGCATCCCTAATTGGGGTATGTTCTGAGCATGAAGGTATTGAGGAGGGGAAGAAGATGGGGAGAGAAAGGTGGGGAAGTACCTGGCTATTCAGACATGTTCACCAAACAACAATTCAAGCAACGTTTCGTTTCTGAATGGTGGTCTTTCACCAGGGCGATACTGACAGTATCTACCACTCTGGAGCGTGCCGCAAATATACTACAAATTATTTAAAATGAACAAACGATAAAATAACACAATTTAAACAAATACATTTTCACCTGGTCCTTATACGTCATGGCATCTCTAAAACAAAACTGATTCTATTGATCCGTTAGTTACACAATTAGATATACGTGAATATGTAAAAAAAATATTATTAAACTACTTGTGGATACGTGAAATCACGTGGTATGTTACAATTTCCTAAAACTGTTGTTTTTCAATGATTTTATTTATAATATAAACGTGTTAATTTGTTATGAACCACTTAAATTTAATATAATAATCTCGACCGGTTTCGCATGTACCATACCCACGTCAGGAACTAAACTACGATGTAAAATAATGATAGATATACATGAATATTTAGGTTTTATTTTAAATTTAATGTAAATAAAATTTAATAATGTTATTATTAAGTTCTGCAAGTATTTTTATTTTTTTATTGTTGTGACAGCTGTTACGGCGTTTAATGCCATTTTCAAACTGTGGTTAATTCATATTGTCACGACTTATTTATATTATTTTGTTTTATTTATATGATCATGTAAATAAGTCGTCACAATATGGGTTAACCACAGTTTGAAAAAAGAGTTAAACGCCGAAACAGCTGTCACATTAATAAAAACTAAAAATACTTGCAGAACTTATTAATTACATTACTAAATTTGATTTACATTAAATTAAAAAATATATATTAAATGTTGTTCTGTGAATTAAACACAAAAACAATTAATGAATACTTAGGAGTGGGAGCCGACCAAAGGGGAAGGGGTAAGTAGGGTTTTTTTGAAGAACAAAGCGATTCACTGGAAAAATATTTAAAATACGATTATATAATAAATTTACTTTGCTACTCAATTATTATTTAGGGATTTCCTATATCCAATGCTTCTAAATTATATAATATTTTTTCTTTATATTATAATTATGACAAGCCACAAAGTAAATGCTTTTTACGAATATTATTCATCTTCCGAAAATTTGGAAACACAACCTATTTAGTTAAAAACTTTGATGTTACCATACTCGTAACTTTTCATAACGAATTACCTTTATATACTGTTGTCTTCATTTGTGTTATGTTATCAATAAACGACGTAGGTACCCATTATGTTGGCAAATAAGAGCAATGATACGTTACACAGATTATGTAAGTTGACCTCAGGTCAACTGTGAAGTAATGTGATTTTGAAGAGTGGTAATTGGGCCAATAGTTCATTGGTCATCGGATTAACAATACGATTTTGGAATCAATCATTTTCCGAACAATAAAATGATCTTAAGAATTTAGAAATACTTTTGTTATCGGAATGAAACAACTATTCGCCGAGTGATTTATGTTTGCCGGAGAATAAGTGGAATCCTTCATCTATTAAGGAGTGGAACAATCAGGTGTAACAGTTTCAAGATAATAAGTAATTATTACTGCCGAAGGATGGAGAAAGATGAATTAAATAAAGAACTTCTTTATCTCTTCTCTATATACAAAAATGAGTGTTTGTCTGTCTGTTATTTTCTCGCAAATTACTTGACCGGTATCGCTGACAATAGCAGTTTATTCTTATTAGTATCGGAAAGGTTCAGAGAGTAGTTTGAATAAAATCCAATACGTAAAACTGTTGCCGTAACGTTTTAAAAATTAGCATGAAAAACATTGAACCCGCCATGTTGCATTGGCATGCATGTTTAGCCCATAGACATACTACTCTGGTTAGCCAGAGATTACACATTCAAAAGATAATTATTTTTTCAAAATATATCTAAATCATAGTTCTTAAGTAGGTACCTACTCGTGTTTTCCATTTTGAAAATATTCTCTACCCAAAAAACCTTCTTCTTTTGAATATGCAATCTGTGGCTAACCAGAGTATTATATCTATGGGCTAACCTAAATAAAACATGTCGGGTTCAATGTTTTTCATACTAAGTTTAAAACGTTATAGCAACAGTTTTACATATTGGATTTCATTTAAACTACCTTCTAAACCTTCCCGGCACTAGTAAATACAAACTGTGCTATTTTCAGCGAAACCGGTCCAGTGACTTTCGAGAACATCGAGGATAAACAAACAAACAAACTTACATTGATTTTTATATATATAGATATGCCATTTGATAGTGACTCTTATTCAGTTTGACAATCCCTTAGGAAAAGGAAATGTGTCTAGTAGAGCATGAACAAACAAATATATTCGTTTATATTTATATTTATTTATTAAAATTGTACAAATATTTATAACATTACAGATTATTAATCGAATTAATTACAATTGTACCGTTTATGCAGTGCCAAAAACCCTGTAAATACGTTATACGACGTAGAAAACAGATCGATTTCCTGATCCACCATATTAAGGAAGCACATGGCTCTCCCAACAGGTGACTTCACAAGTAAGTTAGTACGGCTCGCTCGACTGTAATTCTGGTACAAAAAAATTCATTTGAACCAGAATCTTATTGTTAAATATTTTACCTTTAAGCAAAAGAAAAAAAAAAGTAGAGCAATACCTCTACGTGTCTCTAAGAAGTGGTAATTAGTCATTAGCCATAGATGGGTATAGCCAAGGGTGCCGTCCGTAGAGACGCAAAAATAAAAATCTTAAAAAATTCTTGTGCACTCTTTCAATGCGCAAAATGTAAGTTGGTTCGCGTGGGGCCCAAATGACCAGGTCGAATGAAGACCCAATCTGTTCAGTGTGGAATGTGGAGTTCGCATTGAGATTAGCTTGAACATTTTTGTACACAGATGAATAGAAGGTTGCAAAACTATTAGCAATTTCGACGTAAGTATTCAATTCATTTCCGTCAAACGACATAGATATTTAATTGAATTGTTAGATTTTTTAAAGTCCTTTATATATTTCCAAAACTGTTTGGAATCCATAGACAATTTTTCTTCAATTGAAATTAAATGATTTTTAAAGGCTTTTCATTTAGAAAGTAATTCATATAATAAATAGAAATTACCTTTATAGAATCTTCAGGCGTTGTCGAATCTCGTCACTCCACGATAGGAGGAAACTACTATTGGACTAGTTAAATTTGAACTTGAACCACCCATGTCCATGTGGGCGCCACAAATGTTTTTAGCCAAAGCAGGGTTGTGCTTGTCTTAATTTATAATTGGATCCTGGCCTTTTTCAACACACTTTGGAATTACATAGAACAACATCTAGAATATTATCATAATCAGTACAATCAAATTATACTCCTTGAGACCATAGAAACATATAAAGTAATTATACATGTTCATAACACTGGAATTATAAGATGAAACAAGATGGAAGTATTAAGATATTTTTGTCATTAAGAAGATTACATTCACTTTCGACTTTTTCAAATATAGTACAGTACACGGAAGTGGAAGAACGCGGTGGCACATATATCACGCACACAAATGGGTATGTCATACATATATTATGATTCAAAAAGTTAAGTGTAGAAAAACGATTCGATTATTTTCATTTTAGCAGAGATTCGAACCCAATTTAACAACATACCCATTCTTGTTGATATTAATATGGGGGTGCGTGCTCTGTTGTTCAAGCCGCAAAGCTTTTCAGAAATATTAATTTCATGGGGCGATATAGATGGCAGTTAAGGGATCAAATTAACTAAAATACTTCACAATAATCATCATTTTTCGTTGTAGGTCTACGAATATTTAGTACAACAAAAAATACCATTGGATTATTCAAATTGTCGATTTAACAAAAAATGTTTTTCGTAGTCACATATTTTACTGTTATTTTTTTTTACAATAACAGGAGGCTCCGAGTAAAATATTTTCCTCAGGGGTTATGTCATCTTTGGGAATGCTATGTGGAGTTTTTGAGGAGAGGAAGGATTAAACACCGAGGCCGGAAAATCGTTCTCAAGAACGAGTTGGAGCCACGACCCGATCTCATGTGACAAATGACAACCGTGTACAAATGTTGGGTGCGCATTTGGCGTATTTCCCAATTATGCACCAGTGCTCAGGGGATCAATGACGTTAGTTCCGCACAGCATCTTTTATAGAAATACCGGTAAAACATAAATTTAAAAAAATGATGTACCAGATTGAATTTAACACCATTTTTCTGTGAGTTGCCACCGCTTTGATTTGTCGCTTTTTTATATATGCATATATACATTTTTTTTTAAAGAAAGACAATCATTCCCGAGCTACGAATAACCTGACAATATTTGAAAATCTCCTACTACCATCACAGTAGGCGGAAGATGTTGTGTCGTGATGGAGGACTTAACCAGCCGAGGAATTGAACTCATGGCGCCAGGGTGGGACCCAGACGTGATGCCAAATCCTCCACTGACCGGTCAGAATATTCCCCTGGAACCTGTTTCAATTGTTTTCTTTGCAAACAAATCATCATATGATCTGCTTAAAGGTTTCTTTCTCCCCTGTGCATACTCTTCCAGCCAGTTCAATTCGCCGACTTACAAGGTAGGAATTTATAAAATTTTATTATTTAATTGTCCTATCTAAAAAAAATAAGAAATGGAGTAGTTACCTACGAAGGTTTTTTCTAGGTCTCCAAGCAATCCACCAGACTCCCTGATCCTCCGACCAACGACCGATGATCTCCCCGGAAAACTTCGATAAATTATGTTTTTGTCAGTACTTTTTTTGTTTGTTTAAATTCTCAATAACATAAATTTGAATGCCAATTTTATAAATATATTTTGCTAATAAATTGTTAATTTGGGGGGAGTTGAGGCTTAGAAGGCAGGGAATACTGGGAGGGAGTTCAATATTAAATTTTACTAATTCATGCATAAAATATGGAAATTTGTCATTGATAGGACACAAATTATGGTGCAGAGAATCATTTGACCCACAATCACAGTAAGGCGAGCTGACTATGTGGAATCTGGCGAGATGACCAAGACAAGAAGTGTTACCTAGTGTCATTCATTCGAGTTATGGAGGAAATATATTTTTTTTGACATGCATTTTTGAAGTGTATTTATGAAACCAGGACTTGAGAGGAATAAAAGGTTGTATTAATGAGTACCTATGACCTTTTCTTAGAGAAGCTGTTTTCCATTCAGAGGACCATTGGAGTTTGTATTTACTTTTTTCTCAGTACTTGACTGCATAGTATTTAAAATAAGATGAACAAAACTAAAAGCATTATGACAGAAAGTTCAACGTTCTTTAAATTTAACTATTCATTTCACTTCCTCGTGTTATGAAAGAAATGCAGTTAGGCCAATCCAACAATAACACTTAATTTCTTTTTAAACGTTTGGAAGATTTAAACAAAACATTTGGAAGACAGGTTAATGTCTTCATTTGATGGGAATATTGAACTCGATGATAGATCGCTTTATAGAAAACCCATTTGCTACTAGATATTTTTTCGTCGGCTACTATTTGCTTGATTCATCACCCGACACGCCATTCAAACATTAACTTCCATTAATAAGTAACGTGAAAAATACGGCAGATGTGTAGATTTAAGTACACCTGTATCTTTCTACACTTACTTAGAATTGTAATAATACGTTCGGGCTCGTTACAGGTGTAACAGAAAAGGAATTTTAAACATTGGGTAACTCGTGCTTATATGTACGTACTACATTATAATATATACATTAAAGTTAACTAACTAACCATCACGCCGTTTCACCGCGGGTGTAGGCAGAGATGACGGACAGCCAAATAACTCCATCTTGGCATAAACTTTTTGCTTCATTCACATTCATTCAACGTCTTATACATTCTCTTTTGTTATTCCGACTTCTGACATGGCAAGACTCAAGTATTTGATTGACTCGATTGTGACATGTCTTCCTCGGACATCCTCGGCTTCTTCTTCCATTCATATTCAAACCATCTAAGCGTCCCTTTCTTAATCTTAATCATTACGCTTACATCAGCCTTGTATTCTTTACGAATCTCAACATTTTTCACACTATCATACATTGTTTTACCGCGCATTCGCCTCAGAGATCTTTGTTCTACAGCATTCAGTCCACTTTCACCCTTCCTCTGTCAGTTCCATGCCTCACCGCCATACATCAGGGTTGGTATCAGCACTCCATTGTGAACTGCTAGTTTCGCTTCTTTGGACAACTTTTTGTTGTCAAAACCCGTTAATGGAATTTCCTGCATTCACCCTTCTTTCTTAAAGTCAATGCACTGAAAGTGGAAAATACATCAGTAAAGTTTTTCAATTCATAATTTCTTCAAATGATTGATAAATTTGTGGCATCATTATTAATTATATAATTGAAAATACACTTTGTATTTACCACTTTACTTAAAATATATAAATATTTCTACATGTTTCGATAGCAATGCTATCATGATATTAATATAGTATTCATTTATTCCTGAAGATGATAGCATTCCAATCGAAACATGTAGAAATATTTATATATTTTAAGTAAAGTGGTATATACAAAGTGTTTTTTCAATTACATAATTTTTCAATTCAACTTACATTACTTTTTCTTTTTTAAATCCAAACTAGGAATGATTGGTGATTAACAAATATATATAGAAGAATGTTTCGGGCGTGCGGTGTGTGTTTGTTTTGCATACAAATCCATAGTTTTATCCTGAGCTTGGTGATATTTTGCATGTTTGACTTTCAAATTAAGTGGAAAATTTCTGGGTAGGTGTAACGCAACCATTCATAACCCCGGGTAACGCTGGATACTTCAGTTAGTTATATATGAAAATAAGCTATTGGGTGTAAATGAGAAAAACAATCTTTAAATGCGTATTATTTTCCTTCTCCGCCGACATAAAGAGTTGTAATTCAATTGAAACGAAGTATTATTTCAGTAATCTATCCGTTAAGAACAAGTCTTAAATGTAAAACTTTACTAATGCATCATAGTTTAACACACTATTACGCTATTCACCGGCGGGGGTAGACAGATAAGACGGAACGCCACATGATTCTGTTCTGACATACTTCTCGATTCATCTACATGCTCTTTTGTCAGTCGAACTCTTAAAAAAACTCAAGAATTTTATTAGCTTGATCGTGTCTACGTTTTTTTTTTAGTTCAGCACCAGCTTACCAAGCAGTTCTGTGACTCTGTTTTTCTCATATACGGTAATCTAATTCTATTTACATTTCTGGTTTTATAATTCTATACATTTTTACTCAAAACTGTCTCATCCACGTGTCATATAAAAACTAAATAGAAATGCAATTGTTTTGACACTTGCTTATTCAGAAATGCATATATAAAAATTAACACATTGTATAACAGACTCTCTTTAATTTGAATCCAATCAAGCTCTTCTGTCATTTAATTGATTTTTGTGCACTAGCTTTTCCTTAGTATACATCTCGGAGCACTGTTTCTAATAATTTCCATTTTCATTTTGTTTCCTTCATTGGACAAATATAATATCGTATCCAATCTAAACGTGGAGCAACCATAGTTTTCAAATTTTCCTCCGGGAAGTTTTCAAAATTACTTTCCATTCACATGCTTGTCATAATAGATTTTATTCTTCTTATATCATTTTCTACACACACATTCTAAATGCAGTTTGAAACTAATAAAAAACCGGTCAGTGGCTGAGTTGTCATCGCGTTTGAGTCTCACCAAGGCGTCGTGAGTTCAATTCCTCGGTTGGCTAAGTCCTCCATTACAACATAAGCAAATTCTTCCACTTACTGTGATGGTAGTAGGAGATTTTCAAATATTGTCAGGTTATTCGTAACCAAAGAATATTTGTCTTTCTTTTTAAATAAAAAAAATTAGAAAATTAAATTGTAAAACCATATATGATCGTGTGAAAAATATTGAAATTCATAAAGAATGCAAGGCTGATGTAAGCGTAATGAGTAAGATTAAGAAAGGGACGCTTAGATGGTTTTGGCATGTGGAGCATGAATGAACGAAGAAAGGAGTGTAAGAAGAATGTATGACGCGAATGTGAATAGAAAAAGAAGCCGGGGACGCCCGAGGAAGACATGGCACGATCAAGTGAATCAAATACTTGAGTCGGGCCATGTCAGAAGTCGGAATAATAGAAGAGAATGTATGAGACGATGTATGAATGTGAATGAAGCAAGAAGTGTATGCCAAGATCGAGTTGTTTGGCGGTCCGTCCTCTCTGCCTACCCCTGCGGGGAAACGGTTAGTTAAAAAAAATAAAAAAACTTAACATTTTGAAAGGTCTTACTTTAAAATTATAACCGTGTTAATTATAATATTAAACTAGGGTTAATGGTTAACTTTAATTCTTACGAACAGTGAGCCCACGCTGTTAACTCACTTTTTATTAATTATTTTTCAAAATGATTAAGCCCGTCTGCCAGTCGTAAGTGCACAATATGCACATATTTTCGTAAATTCTCACTGTAATAAACAATTTTTTACATACATTCATTATTATATAAAGTCAAATTAAAATGCTGCAGTACAATTGTGTCGACTTTTTTAAAGTAATTCGCCCGCTGCGGTTCGTCCCGTAATTTGATACTTTCGATTAAAAAGGTGTTGAAATAATGATAAAATTTCATACAAGGCACGATCGTACACAGGCAGCTTAATGCCTTAATAAGTACATCTTACATGTGGCGTTACCTCGTGCTGGAATCTGCCACGGGCGAGAGGCACACGTTATCATTGCATGTTGTTAATCAAATGTTAATCAAACAGGTTAATTATTATTTTTTATAGCCCTAAATAAGAGTATTTATTTATAGAATTGGGAAACGCAGTATCATCAATACCGTGCTTGAGCTTGGTTCAAGATAATCCACAGTAATACTTTCAGAGTGCCTTAATGCGAAAAAATATGCTTTCAGAATCGAAAAGTTTAAAATGGTTGTGTCGAGTAACTAGATCTAGATTGTTCAGTAAGTATGTACAAAACATCCACTTCCCCTATCTTCTGCCTTACGACATTTCTTAATTGGGGTTATCACTGCTACTTGGCAGCGGGAACCTCGTATATTATCTTATCACTCTGATAACAATTTTTATTGATTTAGGTAATTTATATATATTTTTTTATTAATTTAATTTAATTTATGAATCATTTTATTTATTAATTTTAAACGCCGTGATGGGCTTTAATATGTATTTTTTAAACTTTTTATTGATTTGGTGAAGGATACCAAAAGAAAAACAAAGTTTTAAAGCAGTAGATAAAAAACAAAAAAACGAACACAATACATAGTAGGTAAGCGTGTAACATATAATATACAAGGTGTTAAGAGACGTACTATACTTACTTTAACCAGTGATTCCTGACCATATTGAGAGTAAAAATGGAAATGAAATTTTGGTCTCCGGTGACATTTTTTCTAGTTTTTTTTCGAATACTATTATTTTTTCTCACATGTCGTCACTGATCACCAAGCCGAGTAACCGCCCAACCCCCCACCTCAACCCCACTTGTCAAATACCTACAAAATTTTTAAGTTTTTAGGTAAATAAAAAAAAGTTTAAATTAAAAAAAATATTGATGGAGACCAAAATTTCACACACATGTTTTACTTCAAATAAGGTCAGGAATCACTCGTTAAAGTAAGTCAGCTACGTCTCTGACCATCCTGTATATTATTGCACATATATAAGTGCCATGAGGCAGAAAAAAAAACAAAGCAACAAGTTTTTAAATTGCAGATAATATGAAAAAAAGGCAAACAAAAAATAGTAGTAATTTGATGTACATGATATATAATATTCAAGTGCATAATTATATTATGTACTCGTAAGTACATGGTGAAATAAAGTAAAATCACTTTACATTTAGGATAACATAAAAATGTACATGAACATAATATAAAAGTGTATAATTAATAGAATTATTATAGTGCACGATGCAGAAAAAGAAAAAAAGAGGAAGAAGTTTTTGGATTGCAGTAATTGTTCATAGTATGACGATGTTTAGTCCACTGGGAGCTGTGCTTTGTACACTTTTTTACCGCAGTATTTGGTTAGGTTTGTGAAGATTAGATTAAGGTTATGTAATTTGCGTTAGGTTAGGTATCTGTAAAGGAATTTTTTTGGCTTGTTTTTAATAATGTATGTAAATTTCTGAGACATTTTGGAACCTAAAAGCATGTACATGAGTACAGGCTGCTTCCCCTCTTTGCCTACACGTTTTCCTAGGATTTATGTTTTTGTTTTTTTTTTTTTTTAATGTTATCTTTGTCGTATTATTGTATATAACATATACGTGAAGTGTGGTATATTTTTAAACGAGAAAATCTTAAGATAATATCATAAAGATAGCTGCCAAATATATGGGATTAAAAATGGAGAGTAATATTGACAAATCTTAGAAATGATATCGATGAACATGACATAAATTGAACTGATCTCATTAGCTAAGTTGGTAAAGCGGTTGCCCCATATAGGCAGAGGGCCTGGATTCGAGTCCCAGATGCGAGTGAAATCTTTTTATTTTCTGTTGTTTTTCCGGTTTCATGTTTCATTTATGTTATGTTAATATTATTTTCTTCAGTGATTAAATCTTATGACCTCATTTATTATCTAACATTTTCAGACCCCGGGTATCTCATTACTCAACGATTAACAATAATGTTTAAACAACCTACAATTATTATGAAATGTTTCGTAAAATCTTAAGAAATTATTTTGATGAAGTTCAACAGAAGAATGCGTGATAATTGTGTTGCGCTAAATGACATGGAATCCTAAGGCACGGGGAAAGGCGAAAAACGAAAGAGCACAGCACCATTTCATAAGTCATTTCGATGATTTTTGATTGCAAATGTTTGATTACAATTTCGAAATGTGTGTGAGGTTTATTACCCGGTGAACTACTGCAGCGGAACAAATAAACCTGTGACGAATTTCAACACTTTAACGAGTTAACTTTTTAAATGGTCTATCAAATAATTTATTGTTATAATTTTGTAATTTCCTAATGACCGATCGATTGTTTTGGATTGCATATATCGAACGATCACAATGGTCCCAATAATGGGCTGGACCGTAACAACTGTGAGCCGGTTACATGTTGCTTACAGACGTATTCCAAGGAAGATACGATCTTTGGGCGAAGTAACAACGCAACCTTTCATAGTGTATAAAACCGATGCCGTAATTTATTACTCACTGTTTAGTTTTTCAATAATAGTTATTAAATTTTATTCAAATAGGAACAAAACCAGCTAAAGTATCCATTTGGAGACACAATGATAATTTTACGGAAGATCTGTAATATTTTCTAGTTAATTATTGAAAAATGTTTATTAATTGTTTTTGTGTTTAATTAGTAAAACTCCATTTAATTTTTTTTTGAAATTTTATTTAAATCAAATTAAACAGTGCTACTATTAAGTTCTGCAAGAATTTTAGTTTTCATTATTGTGACTGCTGTTTCGGCGTTCAAGGCCATTTTCAAACTGTGCATATTGCATCGACTTATTTATATGATTTTATTTACTCTCACGCATTCTAATTAGGACGGTGTTTAAAATATTTATTTATTACCTGTTAAACCGATTTAGTTAGAAACTAATAAATTCTCTATTCTGTGAGGCGTTTACATTTATAATATGTTTTCCCCCTATTTAAATGACAATCTTTTCTAAATTGATTTATTTAAACGTGTTATATTGTTTTGGTAGTGTAAACATACTGTTAAGTGGTGAATAAATAATTTTTCTTACTTTAGCAATTTTTGTTACATTAGGATCAATCGTTCGTTTATTAATTTCCAATTCTTCAAATAAATTTAATTTAAGATTCCTTCTTTCTATATGTATGGTTAAGGCTCGTTGTTGTCAAGCGGGGCTGCTCTCTGACGGTCCGGTGAGGAACGAACTTTTCACTGGCTACTGGAGACACTGCGCAGAAAGTCCCGCAATGGACTGCGTGGCAAACCGTTACCTTACTTTAGCAAACTTGACTTTTCTGTGCAGTGTCTGCAGTAACGAATGAAATGTTCGTTCCTTACCGGACCATCAGAGAGTGGGATAAGAGATGTTCTGCAAATTTTGAAAAAGTGATTTTATTATTATAACATCGTAAATGTTCTTTGAATCTAGTTGAGAAAGTCCCTCCCGTCCGCCCGATATAGGTAGCGTTATATTCGGCATGGTGACGTTTTAATTCTTTAAACATTTATGAAAAAAAGCTGCGTTCAGTCTCATTTTCTTTCCATATTTTAAAAATTTATAAAGCAATATGGAAACAACATTAGGAAGTATTTGGATTAAAGATCCAGAAAGAACAACGGCATTTACAGTTTTTATTCCTTCGGATAAAACAGACTCCTACTTAATCTAGAGAGAACGTGGGTCGGGAAAAGATGTGTTGCAGAAATAAATGAAAGAAGTTGAGATACATGGGTAGATCCAGTAAATCACAAATAATGTTTTTCTTTTTAATTATATTATCTTTGTTACGATATAATACTAACATAAAATATAAATAAATGTCCCTGAATACATTACTTTTTTTTCCATAATTAAACTTAACTATTGACAAATTACTGCATTAATATACGCTCCTCTTCCATCTACACGTAAATGCTTTAAACGGAGGAGTAGTATTTATATATTATAAAAAAATATAAACTACATTGTAAACACCAATGCATGTAACTACATATCTAATTAATAAAAAAATAAAAAAAATTGATTGAGTTGAGGAATGTCGGAATACCAGGATGTATGAGACGTTGTACTTAAGTGGAAGAGACAGTTAGTGTGTACCAAGAAAGAGCTGTGTGGCATCCCGACCTATCGACCACATCTCATGGAAAATACCCGCATAGAAATGAGTTTTTTTACAATACATTCTTACCTACATGTACGTACGTCATCGGCGCTTCAACCCTTGAAGTATTTTGGGCGCCTCTATAAAATGCCTTAAATCCTGTAGGTATGACGGCCTCCGTGGTCGAGGGTTAAGGCTCTAGACTACGATTCCAGAGGTCTCGGGTTCAATTATCGGCGTGCGCAAATAAAATTTCTTTTACCATATCTGAGAAAATAAATTATTTTAAAATCAATTAAAAATTATTTTATACTCACCACTTTATTAATATACACATAACAACGTGTTTTGAAAGCGACGCTTTCTTCATCAGGAATATATAGAATACTAAAAAAATAATAACGTCTACTATAGACATATGATAAACATAGAAAATAATTTTTTATTCATTTATTAATTATGACGCCACAAAGTAAATACCAATCTTCTTAAGAAATTATAAATTATTTTGTTTAAATTACTATTTAATAAATACATGTCCACTTGTTTCGAAATCAAAGGCTCCCTCGTCAGGATACAAAGTACACTAAAAAACTAATGACATATAAGCATGCACGAATAAATTATAAACATAGACAAAAAATAACAACGAGTGGTGAGTTAGTTGAATTAATTACTACCCGCTTTGTGGTTCCCACGTTTGTTTGATTTTCTATTTTCAACTAAAAATATTATTAATATATTTTAATAATAATTCTGTATACTTCAGATAACTATGTTTACATTAATATGAACATATTTACTCTCTCATAACTTATTTGTATATGCTTATATGACATTATCTTCAGAATACATTGTATCCTGCCGAAGGAACCATATCTTTCGAAACAAGTAGATATTTATTTAATAGTGGTTAAAAAATAAATTATATTTTTAATTAAAAATAATGTCACAGAGTGAATTTGGGTTTATTCAAGAAGTAAATATTATTTATTTACTTTTTCTAGTTTCAGAATATTTAATTAAAAATATATATATATATATATACCTAGTATATTAACGGCACGTTCTAGAGTGTAAAATACTTTCAGTATCGCTCTGGTAAAAGACCACCCATTCAGAATTGAAACGTTGCTTGAAATGGTTTTAACCGCATTTGGTGACCAGAATTGAATAGCCAGGTACTTCTCCACATTTCTTTCTCCCATCGCCTTCCCCTCTCCATACCCTTTAGCCGCACATCATAACTTAATAGGAGATGCAATCGTCCCACTGGCTTTGGACAGTTGGGACTCGTGTGTGATTTTTACATTTAAAAAAGGTATTCTGTTGTTTTCCTATAGTTCCTTGTCTAAAGTTGCGATATTGGCCTCCATAGCGTTCAAATCCAACCACCTAGGCTTAGATCTTGAGTTTCTTATCCATTGAAATTCCTTCACTCCTTAGCCCCAGCTGAATATCCCGGCTACACTACTATTTGTGATCTTGGCGATATGTTTTTTGTAATGGTCCATACATCATCTGCAGCCCGAGGGTGGATCTGCCGGTCAGGTGATGGCTCGGTCCTTCTCGGAGGCTGCGGAGGTCCCTGGCAGAGATGACCTCCTTTGTGCGATGAGATGTGGAATCAATCATCAGGCGAGTGTGAATCAATCATGTGGCCTGTGACTAGTGGGCGATTAACGCCGCTCTCGGTTATTAGATGAGATGGCAAATTATTTCATTCGCCTTTGTTCTAGGTATGGTTGGTAATCAGATTATTCTGTGATATATTATTGTAATATTGCGAAGGTTAAACGAAATTTCAAAGAGAATTCGCTTATATTGTATTAGAATCACTTTAAAGAGATTCTCGCTTCTGTAGTGGTGTACGGTATCGTAGGACTACTGCGGAGTAAGAGAGGACGCGGGCGGGTGATCCAAAGTATTTGAACCACTATCAGGGTGCACTAATACATTCAAACGTGCGCTCTTAAAAATAATTTTCCTGTATATTTAGGTATACGGGTATCGTTCGAATTCACTAATTTCTCCAGAAATAAGACGAAGTAGTTGACCTTGGGTAAGGATTTGAAAATAAAACAGAGGCTTGGCAAAAGTCGTCGGACAGTCAGCTGGGTGAACCAGTCGTGTCACTAATTAACATATTGCAATAAATTGTACAGTTTATACACGTATTATACAACAATTCTTTTTTTTTAAAATTAAATGATTTATTGTATTTTTATTTAATTTTATTATATATTTTTTTATTTTATTATGTTTTTCTTAATTTTATTATATTTGTATTTTTATTAAAAATTATATATTCACCGTTTTTCAGCATGTTTACAATATCAATAAAATAAACACATTTAAATAAATCAATTAGAAAACATTATCATTTAAATACGGTGAAACACGTTATAAATGTAAAAACAGCAGAGAATAAAGTATTTGAATTATTTTCTAACTAAATCGGTTTTACCGATAATAAATCATTATTTTAAAAAAGGGGGTGGGAGTGAATAAAATCATATAAATAAGTCATCACAATGTGGATTAACTACAGTTTGAAAATGGCTTTGAACGCCGAAACAGCTGTCACAATAATAAAAACTAAAAATACTTCCAGTACTGTATCATTAAATCATTAAATTTGATGCCCATTAAATAAAAAAAAATGGAGTTCTGCGAATTAAACACCAAAACAATTAACAAATTATTCTTATCTCTACAGGTATGGAATTATAAAGAAAACATATTTGCAAATGCGTTATATGGTAGGGCCGAAAAATATATACTTGTGGGAGTAATTTAGGTCTCTGCTGTTCGGTACAATTTATATGTACACAGACGGGCTTAACCGCCTATCCTTTGGGATATATATTATTATACAGCGCCCTTGAGGTGATTTTTCACAAAAACGGCGCTATGCAAGTCATCCAGCTATTATTATATATATATATATATATTAGTCAAAAAGTAGGTAAAAAACATCGGGTTTTTTCATTAGATTTCGCAATAACAATACGTGTGCCTAGTGACGTAACTTGTATGGGAGAGACAAAAATACCCGAACACATCTGCAACTTCGGCTGACCTCGAAATACTAAACGAGATGACGCAGGAACAAACTTAACGCATTTTGTAGGTTTCGGGAATAGCTTTTTTATACCTGAACGTACGGGATACGGATTGTGGCGTTCGCGATAATATAGCGGTCGTATCACGTACGTTCATATGAGTAGGGCGGTTAAATTATGCCGTATCAGGCTCATGTAGATACTAAGCGTAAACCTAATAAGTCCTCCATTATGATACAGATGTTTTCTTAGCATCCCGCACATTATTTTATCTGAACATTAGAAAGTTTGTCTAACTACTGCAGTCGCTTGCATAAGTACGGGACGTTTTTTTATGGACGATCATCTGTTTATCGCAATTTTTTTTCTACACTTTGCAATATCACTTAACCGTAAAAAATAAGACAACACGCAATATTGTGTTTTCAGTAAGTTAATTATATCGTATCAATGCATCGCACCTGGTTCCTGCGTGTTGATTATTATTATTTATATCGAACGGTATAACAGGTGAAGATTTGAGGTAAGAATGACAGGGAAATCATTTACTTACATCGTTATATCATTTATTTTGCTTTTCAAATAAGACATTTTTTCATTTTTTTTTGGAAAAACTTATTGTCGCTTATAAACTTCATTGACACATATTTTTTATTTTTTGAAGATAATTTTAATATCTCTTAAAATGAAACACGAAACCGAAAAGACATTAATTGATTAAAGATTCAGAAATTGAATATTACTCCTAGTATTGTAAAAAAAATCAATTGACGTAAATAAAAATCGGATAGGTTTATCTAAGACACTATCTAAAGATTACAATTACAAAAAAAGTCGGATAGAATCTTGTAGTCATGTTAAAAAGTTAACAGTCAAAAATATATGGGAATTAATTGAAGATGAGATTGACAGGTCTTAGAAATCGACACATGATCCCGATAAAAATGACGGAACGGAATGAGTGGATTAGAGCATAAAATCGCATCGCCCATGATGTCCTATGTTTGAGTTCTAGTTACTACCATTATATTTTTCTTTTCTGTGTTTTTTCAGTCTCGCGTTTTATTTTAAGAGTTGTTAATATTATTTCCAATGATTGAAAACTTAAAAATATTTGATCATTTGATTTTCCAGACATTATTGACGGTCTTTAAATTTTTCATAAGTATTGCATGACGAAGCTGCTCTCTAATACAAATATTGTGGTCTGTTTTAAATAACAACCAACTTCTGATATTTCAAAGATATTGTTGCATATTATGAAGCAATTATTTAATCGTAAGTACCGCTCGCGTGATTTAATTCTGTAAGTTTTAAACGGCACATTCCTTCAATTTAGATATTATTATTTTTGTTTCATAATAATAATATTTTCAGTAAGAATTTTTCCGCCCACTTGCAACTTATATCTGTGCACATGACGTTCAAAATAAAGCAAACAATAAGGTATCCAAAACATCGTTAAAATTGATTGATAACCATAAAAATTTGTGGTAGCAATTCGATTATATATATCACAAAATACAGGGTGGCGCAAAACTACCGTTATGGTTTGGAATGAAATGGCATAATCAAGCCGTTGTTGGTAGTCTATCGGCTTCAATTCTTGCACCATCTGAACCTTATGCGGGAACATGTGCAATGTGGCCAAAATCCTCTGAATGGACCTACGCGATAGCCCCAGTTGTGCCGAACGTCTTCTTGTCGATGTTTCCGGACTGTCTTGCACACTATCCACAACACGTTGGATATGTTCTTCCGTGTGGACCGTACGTGGTCTTCCGGTATATGGAAGGTATCTTACTGTACCATGTTGTCGAAAATTTGCAACCAGGCGGTTTATTGTTGGTGCTGAAGGTCCAGTACGCACATTAAAAAAACGACGATAAGCACGCTGCGTCAAAACAATTGACCGTTGATTTTCAAAATAAAATTCAACAATTGTGGATCGCTGTTCTGTTATGTAGTGTTCCATTTCAAATTCCCCAAGTTTTCTTCACAAAATTCTGAAATAAAAATAAAAAATATAAATAAATTTAAAAAGTTATTAAACATTCAAAGCATAACGGTAGTTTTGCGCAACCCTGTATAACTAGATGCGAAGAGGTTTATCATAATATTTTCAGAACATTATAAACTTATTAAGATTTTAAATAAGATGTTGGGATGTGGGCAAATCCAAATGTCAGCTTGAGACCTTGGGACGAAATTGAGTTGCAAAAACAATTATTTTTATACCTATCAATTATTATCAATTATTTTAGCAATATGAACAGATTTTTACCAAGGCAAACAATTAAAAATATCTGCATACGTTATCTTTTCCGCGGTATGAATAGGAAACGTTAATACTTTTACCCCTTCGTACCACACATATATTTGAGAATACATTGATTGTTATTTTTTTTTTATTGATCAAAGTTCAAATAAGGGTGACTTTTATGTGTTATTATTTGACAACGGTTCTCAAGCAATTTCAGATGTCCCTTTGAGTGATCCACCGAATAAAATCAACAAAACTTTAATAAGATTCTTATTAGAGGTCGGCGACCAAAAAGATTAAAGTAAAAGTAGTTCTCAGCCTCGAAAAGGTTGGGAATCCTTGTTCAGGGATTATTACTGTCATCAGAATGTTTGATATATATCGCTAGTTGTTATAACATGAGCATTACTGTCACATTCTCCATTTTTTTATGTATTGAAAATATACATGAAATTCGCCTTATTTTTGGAGAATCTTTGATATTTTCAGCAAAATCTGGGATATTTTGCAACAAAAGTCGTGTACATTTAGAATTTAAAAAAGTATTGCTTTTAAAACTATTTATTTAAAGACAGTATTTGGCGTTTCGTACATGAGGTTATTTGCGTTCCATTTTATGGCTATTCAAGCTTGTCAAAACCATAGATTGTTGAAGAAACATTGTTGTTTGTTACTAAATATTTCATACGCTTTATTGCGTCCACCATACATCTTGGAAACATTTGTTAGAGATATTTACAAGCCGGTTATATATAATATATTATGGTTGATTTTTTATGTAAATATTTAGATTGTGTTTCTAATTAATAAATACAATTTTAAAATAATATAATAATTTAATATGGCGCGAAAAATGCGAAAATTCGCACCATTTATTAATTTTGCGTTATTTCCGTAATAAACTTAAAATTCGTGTTTTTCTTGTAAAAAATTGCATTACCCCAAAATCCAAAATTGCAATTGTCTACACATGATAAATCAGATTAGTTTACTTAGTTAAAAAAAAAAATTACAACGACCAGGATTATTTATCCATTATTGCTAATTGCCAAAAAATAAGTAAGCGATTACCTAAAGAAACCACCCTTCTTAGAACATTTTAAATATAAAAAAAATATCCCCTTTTTTGTGTAGAATTTCGCTTGTTGTCTTAAGTCCTTATTACGAATAAGTAAATGTGAAACTGGGTCACAATATGGACCTGGCTATTTACTGGAATATTCTTAACTTGTATTAATTTTTAATTAGTTGTGTGGGCAATGAATTCACACAGAATTTCTGAAATAATCCATGGAATGACATACTTAACCCGAACCGGAGATACTAATGATAAAAGTCTATCATAGTCACAATAGTAATAGTGTTTAATCACTTTTTCATGACAATTATTTTTTAAACATAAGTTATAGGTACTTGATACAAATATGGTGGTAGATGGTACTAGATAGAGTGGAAGATACTCTCAGTATCACCCTGGTGAAAGACCACCATTCAGAATTGAAACGTTGCTTGAAATGGCTTTTAGCCGTGTTTGGTGACCAGATCTGAATAGCCAGGTATTTCTCCACCTCCCTCTTCCCCTTTTCCTTTTTCTCCCCAATACCTTCAGCCTCACAACATTCCCCAATTGTGAATGCCATAGTCTTACTGGCTCCAGACGGTTAGGAGCAGTTGGGACTCTTGTGCGGTATTCATATAAAAAAAGATGCAGGAAACTAAATGTGTAAGTATAAAATAAAATTCTAGGTGCTATTCCAGAGGGAAGACGTCCAGACACAGGTGGGAGAAATAACTCCAGAGGCTGTGCGAGGAGAGGCTTGAACTACTCTGGACGGATGGCGTTGACGTAGCCGAGGCTGCCTCAGGGACGAATGGAGGCGCCGCGAGTAGGACAAGGGGAAGAAGATGTATGTATCTATGTAAGAAAATAAAAATAAAATTAGCGATAAAAATTAAACAGTAAGGTGGTCTCATTTTATATGATACTAAAAGATACTATATGATACTGATTTTAAAAAAGATCATGATTCACAAAGCAGTTGGTCTAAAAATTGAACCTTAACACAAATTCAGTGCAGTTATTGTTAGGAAAACGTGATATCACTTGCTGTTACTTAACGTCGGTAATATATCTATCTGCCCATGCATTTAAAGGCGATTGTTTATGTTCGGTTCGCCCTAATAAATCAGCTTTGTCTGGGCTTCTATTATACTGTTAAATAATAAACTAATTGTGTTGGAAATTAAACTTGAAGTGTTGGGCCATTATTGATTCCTATAATCAAATCGTCTTTGAAAGAAAAAAAATATTTCGTTAACGTTTTATAGGCACTGCACATGTTTATAAGTATTTATACTTAGACAGTAACATTTTTGTATAAGTGGGTACACATTTCTGCTACATTATCGTGTTTTTTTAAAAAATAATTCTTAACAGTTATAAATTACTAATATCGAAAAAAAATTCCTCAGTTGAGCTTCATGACCACATTTTTTCGGTTTTTAATTTTTTTTAATTCGTGGTATTAATTAGTGGCGGCTCATGGTAATTGAGTGTGTTAGAGTGCTTAGATGAAAAAAAGGATTTATTGATGTTGTACCCGAAAATTTTTGTTTTTCAAAATCTCGATTTTTTTATGAAAATTTTCTGCAATTGCAGTTTGACGGTGCAGCACTGGTTTGAAAAAAAAATCATTTTTGGCTGCTTCAACATCAAAAATGTCGAATTTTTTAATCTCAGCAGTAAAAATTCACCAACCGAAATTGGTATTAATTCCACACGGGATAACAGTCTGGATTCCTAGAGTAAATGGCACTATGTCATTGACAAGTGGGGAATGTTATGAGGCCAAACAAATTATAGAGGTGGGAAATAGAAAAAAAGGAAGCGACGGTTACCTGACTATTTATTAAATAATCTGTATTTTCCAGGGTGAAAAAATTTTCTCCCTGGAACGAAGCCTAAATAGATATTCAAAATTTCATTTATTATCAATATTTGTAAATGTCAAAAAACCATAAAAAATAGTTTTATTTGAACTTTATCGATATTAAAACCTGCGTCATGAGCTATGTCAATAACGGTTAATCATAAAAAAATGCTTGTTTTAGAGCACAATTCAAACTTCCTTATTTTCATTGAACCTTTTGAGATTTTTTTTTCTTGTTAAGTTTTTGGGATATTATGTCATGTTGCGCTTCCTCCTCCTTTAGCCAACGTTTCAACAGCGTTATCGTCTCCATTGCAGACGTGTGGATTATGGTAAAGTATGTATTTATGTATGTAGAAGTGATGCCGTGCTGCAGGCGTAATCCGTAATAATAATAATAATAAATATTAGTATAATTATTATGGCTTTCAGCGTTGAGTTTTGGTATAACCGTCAAGTATTGGATACCAAGAACTATGAAGTCTAGCTCCGTCGTCCATAATAATATTAATGTGGTTTTTTGTGGATTTTAATTGCTTCCGTAATTAGACGCGCTCGATGCAATTTAGGTCTTCCAACCACCCCAGGAACAAATCTGAAGTAATGGCCGATTTCAATTAAGTGCTCGGCGATTTTTGAGATTGTTTCATATCCAACATTGATATAAACGTCTAATCATAAATAGGTAAAAAGTCTACAATATGCAATGATACGGATCTGTTCTCGCCATAAACTTAAAATGAGAAATTTATGTTAATTGTCGTATCATTTACGATATTATTTCGAATAGTCGTGACATCACGTTGGTAATTAATTATCACCCATAAGTCGAGCCATTATTGAAAACGTAAGTGAAATATTATGTGGTCCATTGTTCCGTGTCAGTTGCCCGCTCCCCGTGGTTTTATTACGTCTATCACGATCATTCTATGGATATCTATGACAAGTTAGTTCATCATTAGAAAATAGCTTTAATTAATCGTATTGTGCTAAAATCAAAGAAAAATAGTAAAGAGAAGCTGAGTTAGAATCGAGGATATCATTATTTCTTCATATCAATTAGTCCCCAGACTACATAAAGCACTATAAAATAGAAATTCGTTTTTGTCCTTTCTAAAAATTTCTTGTCTTACCTATTAAACAGGAATCTCTTTTTCCAACCAAACACCCACGAATAGTGAGCTCTGGAATTATGAAACTTGGACGACTTGATTTTGCAAAGATTTTTTTAGGTCAACAATTTTTTTTATGAGGATACTGAACAAGAGTCCCAACTGGTTCCCGCTAACCAGATTTAGTGACACTATGGCATTCCCAATTGAGGTGTTAATGTTGCGAAGCTAAATGTTATGGAGAGAGCAAGGAGATGGGGCAGAGGAAGGTATGGATGTACTTGAATATTCAGATCTAGTCACCAAAAACGGTTAAAGACATTTGAAGCAACGTTTTGATGTGTGGTCTTTCACCAGGGCAATACTGAGAGTATCTACCGATCAGGAACGTGCCGCAAGTATATGCTAAATATTATTTTATATTAATTATATGTGAAACAAAATTTCATTAAATCAAAGGTACTTCCGCACGCCGGGATCGAACACACGAACATCGCATTCGTAGTCGAGGGCTTTATCCCTCGACCACGGAGGCCGTACATAACTATAAATTTCATCAAGAGATATTGATAAATAAAACTCATAATGGATGTTGGTACATTTTAAGCGATATTTTGTGGGAATAAGCTAAACTGTATACTTGTTAAACCTTCCGAATACAAGAAGCCATACCAAAACAGTTTTTAGTAATTTCCACATCGATATTAATCGCAACAGCAATGTTTAGAATCAAATTTAACTCTCCATATTGTGAAGAATCAACTTGTTTAAACTTACCATCTCCAGAGTACCCTATCTTTTGAAAACATGGTTACAAAAAACTATTAAATTACTTTTACCGTGTGGTCACCCTAATTATGATGTCACCAGAAGTGTTGGTAGGAGATGCCGAATGGCGGTAGTAGGGAAGTGGGAGGAGTGAGGAGCGTGCGCGAAACTGGGTGACGCAACCGTGCGGCCATCGGCTGGGCCGCTTGTTTGTTTCTCATTATTTTTATATACAACAAACGTGTTATTTTGATATCTAATTTAATTGTATCATAACTAGCGGTGGTGCAGTAGCATAATGCTTGACTCTAACTAAATCAGAACGGAAAAGTTGCAAATGAAAGAAAGGCATGTTCAAAAAATTTTCAGTATGATTTGTTGAAACTATAATCATCAAACGTTGACTTCCTAGAGATGGGCACGTACTTCAAATTCCTAATAACAGTTGCCAAAGCGGGAATTGTGCAATCCATTTAGGCTGAAAAGCTGCGCCTGCAAGGTATGAAAATGAACCGTAGAAAATAGTTAAGAATCGTAATTTTTTCGCGTCTGTACATTTATTTATGTTGTTTTCCTATTGTTTAAACATAATTGTTTTTATATTTTCATTTTTATATTTGCCTTGAAAATTTTGTTAAACTTGAGTAGCAAAAATTAACCTCCCCAAAATGAGTTGAATTGATAACTCATGGGAATGCAACATTGTTGTAGTCTTTAAATAAATAAATAAAAAATCGTTTCCCAATAAAATGGTTCCATTTACCATATACCTTTAATCAATGCCAAATAAGGTATTATATATTGTCTTCAAGTTTAATTTGCAGAACTCCGTTTTATTTATAGGTTTTTTTAATACAGTAAAAAAAGGTTACTTATAAAAAAAAGTTCTGGTAGGTAATTATTATTACGTGTGATAGCTGTTTCTCCTTCCGAGGGGGTTATCAAACTAAAGTGAAGCTACTAACAGATGATCTATTTATATTATTTATATAGGTGTAGGTAGGCGCACTTGAAGTGAAATAACACAAAACTGCGCTATATAAATGCTTTGTTATTATTATTATTATTATTACTCTATAATGAACATATTTTAACTAATGTTTTCATTTTTATTACCAATATCATTATTAATTTCCTAGTAAATTGTAGGATATTGGTAATGGTTTTAGTATTTGTACTGTTTTAATTTCAATGAATGTCATTAGGTGGAGCCATTGGTGTTTCCAAAATAATTTGAAAGAAGCAGCAGTTTTTTCCTGTTTAATTATACTTTCTTAAAAACCATTTAAAAAGTCGAACAGAATACATCTCACGAGTTACACAAAAATAAATTCTATATCGGCCTATATAATACTATTTCGACGGCCACAAAAATATTCGATTTTACGCAATTTTCCGCGAAAAGACCGGCTTAAAAAATGACCAATGCATTATAAGCAATGGACGCCATTAGACTCAACCTAAACGTTCACGGGGTAACGAGATCGTGCTAAACAATTGAGAAAAAAGCGAAATAAGGGAAACGGTAGCCAAAATTTTCTAGAAATTGTGTGGTCTAGAAATGAATTTTCTCTTTTCTTGAAGAATCTAGAACCATAAGATACACTTTTTACAGAAATTGGACATCTGCAGATGAGCAACTATTGTAAGAAGTATAGTTCGGATATAAAAAATGTTGTTTCCGGCTAAAATTCGTACCCATATATTAAGAGATGAACAGTTCTTTTAAGGATAGGTTGATATTCCGACAAAAACGTTCAAGACCTATTCGTCAAAGCTATTGATATTTAATGAATTCGTTATGGGGTGACATATTTATTTACATTCAACATGATCGCTAAAGAACGTGCCTTTTATTGCCTTCTTCGAAAGATTTTTACTGCAAGAATACTGGATCGTATCTTGTAGGCCTTCTTAATATTAAACGAATTAAGATTGAGAGAATAAAAAAAAAGACTAGCGCAAAACGGCGTAGTGATACAGATATGGAGCAGATTAGCGTGCACGGGTTTCGAATCCAAGTCACTTTTTCTACGTCTCTAATAACCGTACTGTAAAACAATAAATGGCGGACGAGTTTGAGACGGCCAAAGATAAAATTAAAAAAAAAACGCAAGTGACTTTCACTGATTCCTTTTTAATGTCTAAGAGCGCGGGCAGGTGGCACTAGTTGTTATTCCAAATTGCAAAACAAACTCTAATAATATTGGTGATCAATCAGTCCATTAAGTCGCGTAGGAGGGGGGCTAGGAGACCGTTTCAACACATCTTTAATGAGTTTGTCAAAACCAGTTCTACTTTAAAATATGGTAATTTGTGCGCTGAGTGAAGAGCCCTCGTACTTGATCCAGTTTTAACAATTATTTTGAACTAGCCTCAATAACCAATGATACTCATTTTTTCATATTATTGTGTTACGTTTATGAATTACATTTACAAAAAAAAACAATTGTAAAAAAACTGGGAGTTCATCGAAAGCAATACATTAAATTGATCACATTTTCATGGTTTATAGAGCGATAGTTCATAAGAAATCTATTAGAAACTATTTTCAACTCAATCCACAAAGAATAAATTATTCTATATTTTTTATTTTTTATTTTATTTATTTTTTTATTTATTTATTTTTTTATAATTTTTTTTTTATATTTTCATATGAAGCGGTAACTTGGTGATGTGACATTATAATTTATAAAATAACAATAACTTGTTTTAGCTTTTATTTTTATATATGCCGAGCACTGTAGCTTCTTCAGGGCAGTATACAACCCTGAAGAAGCTACGGTAGTAGCGAAACCCGGTCGGCTAAAGTATAAATAAAAGTGATGTGAAACAAAGTTATTGTTTTATTTTATAAAAAAAAAAAAATTATTCCTCCATTATTTGTATGATTTAAATTAAAAGACTAGAGGAATCGGTGTATTATTAAAATTTTGACAAGTCGGGATTTATTTATTGATTATATTGTATACGCCCTGCATGGGCTTTTAAATATATTGTTATAAAAAGTTAAACTACAATATTGAAACAGGTGCAAACAAATCTCAGTAGATACATAGATAAAATAGACAACCTTCACGAAATACAGCTACTAAATATTTAATTTGTCTCATGAACAAATTCAGGAACAACATCGTGTAAGTACCATTCAAAATAATTAGCAACAGAGGCGAATATACAAACTCACATACCCTGATACGTATACTCTAGACACATATCTTATTAATAATTGTTGAGGATGGGTACAATAATCGTCATTTTGTATTTATATTCCGTGAAGTTGAACACATATTCTATGTCTGAAAAAGTATCACCTTCTGCGTGAAGTCCAAGTACTAGTGAAATTTTGAATAATTGTTAAAATTGATTAAAATTTTAGATCGAGTAGTTCTAGTTGTAATATAAAATTTTATTTGTAGAGCTTTTCCCTCCAACGACGTTTGGATAACCTTGAAGTAATCATCTTTACCATTTATTATCATTGTTTTCAATTATTGTTTCATTGTTTCATTTATTATCACTTATTTAATCGTATTATAAAGTCTACAGAATTGTCAAAAATATGTACATCTCTGTTGTTATACCGTATGGCATTCTTTATAAATTACATATTGTTAATATTAGAAGATCTTTCATAGCATCCAACATTTTAGGTATTTATTCACAGAATTTGTAAACCATTCGAAGACCCTCAATCAATTCTTAACCTTTAAAGCGCCTTAATTAGAAGTAAACTGGAATACGGAAGTGACATTTGGAATCCTCATTTCTAAAAGTATCCAAAAATTGTTGAATCTGATCGAAAAAAAAGCTAAGAATGCTATCTTTTAAATTTGATTTACATGACCATCTCAGATCATACGACGTACGTCTCGAATACTTCGACACTAATTCACTTAAAATTAGATTTGATTGATTTAACAAGACGCTTTTTCGGTCTTGACTCTTCTGGCCGCTTCCATTGGGATGATTGGGCCTTGGTTTCGACGTCATAACCATATACCCACGTTTCATCACCAGTTATGATCCTTTTGAGCAAATCTGGATCGTCGTTGACGTCATTCAACAACTCCTGAGCGATACTAATGCGACGTTGCTTTTGCTAAAAATTTAGCAATTTCGGAACAAATTTCGCTGCCACACGTTTCATGCCCAAAACATCCGAGAAAATTGCATGGAATGATATGCCAACATCCTCTGCAGCTTCCCTAATAGTGATTCGACGATTTTCCATTTTCTTTACCGTTTCGATGTTTTCTTCGTTTGTTGACGTGGCTGCAACTCCAGGACGCTCATCGTTATTAACATCTTCTCGGCCTTCTGTAAAGCCCTTGTACCACTTATAAACACTTTTTTGAGACGTTGGAGCACTTTATTCCATTTTTAACGCAAAATTTAATACATATTCTTTGATCCATTTTTTTCAAAAGTAAAAAATCGAACTTTGTGAACTTTGTAAACAAACACACAAAAACGTGACTAACCTTTCCAGGTGTCAAACAAACATCCAAAATGGCTGATAATGCTAACATATGTGTACCAACATAACAAAAAAATCGATAATCGAATGTACACAGCCCGTGAAAATTCAAAATTCACCTTTTCTTTTGAACACACCTCGTATATAATAAAACAGAGTGTGCTAATTTAGACATTTCTGTTGATAATCTGCACAGTTTCAGAAAAAAAATGTCCTGCTATTACTAAAAAAATATGTACCACTGATGATGGGTTTATTATATTATGTGTCACTTGTTTCTCTCTTTTATTTATTTATTAATTTCTATTTATTTACCGAAATTTTTTATAATGTAATTAATAATTTATTATATAGAATGATGTGTGGGCTCTGTTAATTATTAATATATAACAGTGTATCTTTGTGTCTCTTGTTTCTATTGTATTATGAATCATTGAGTGAGTTTTTGTAATTTTATGTTTTGTGTATCCTTTGTCCGATTATTTGAAATTTGTTTATATTAACTGAGCTTTAATAAGTGGATTATTCTCATGTCAGTGTGAACATCCGTAAAAATCCAGTATAAATAAATAAATAATTAAATATCGACAAATTGCAGCTTAACGTAGAACCGTCCGCAAGATATAAGGGTCCTTAATTGGCCCTATTCTCTATGTGTTTGTGAAGAATGAATCACAAGGAGAATGTAAATCAATCAGTGGGTTTCTACGCTAATTTAGGAGCGACCAGGCAACTGGTTTTAATCGTCTCCTAGATGCTGGACCACGTGATACTTCATTCTTGCTTCTGTCTCGGTTACGCAACTGACCATCGAAATAATAAATAAGTAGTTCGATGAAATCAATTTTATACCAATTACCAGAGTATAGCTAATCCGATAAATTAAATCTTGTATTACTTTTTCTTGTATAATTATGTATGTAGATCAATAATAAAAAAACCGTAATTAATTCAATTAGTGACAAGGTAAATTACGTTCATTTGACGATTGATTTTCTTTGAAAGTAAATAATTGATGAAACTAATTGCATTAAAGTACAAACAAAAGTGGAAAGAGTTAAATAGTAGTATTAATTATCTTACTTTTTTTTTTTTTGTTTTGTCATCGAACAGTAAAAGTGGTTAAATTAAATTAAATTGGAAAATAACGCTTTGCATCGTGACATTATAAATGGGATTATTAACAAAAACATGAACTGTATTTTAATAACACTTACAGTCGAGGGTATCCACCACTTCTGGAGCCGTTTTACGGACCAGGTAAGTTCCTCTATCGGATCTCACGTCAAGACTCTACTTTTTGATAAAAAAAGGTACTATTAAATTATTCTAAAAGCCCCCGACTGTCCTCACACGGCACACATATTTACGTGTTCTCATCCAAAGTAGTTAATTAATGTTCTTAAAGTTAGTGGAGAGAAAACATTCATAAAGTGTAACATACATTAGAAGAGGACACTATAATGAAGAAAAAAATCAACAATACTTGCAGTTACAACTAACGGAGAAATTTTTAGCTTTTTAAAATTGTGACGACATTCATAGAAGCATTAAAATAATAATAATACTTGGATGACTTGTATAGCGCCGTTTTTGGGAAAAATCACCTCAAATGCGCTATGCAAATACTACTTGCTAGGGTTTATTTTATTATGTACAGATACAGAAACATACTTACCTGGTAGGTCACTCCAGATTAAAATATGTAATTACAAAATTTTCGCTTGAGAAGATATGATTTTTCACGCACATGAAACTTACTT
Organism: Halesus radiatus; assembly: GCA_022606495.2. Lineage (NCBI taxonomy): Eukaryota > Metazoa > Arthropoda > Insecta > Trichoptera > Limnephilidae > Halesus > Halesus radiatus. Next base: position 7,106 of record JAHDVE020007470.1, on the reverse strand, counting down.
AGAAAACACTGCACATTGGATGATATTGCAGTTACTGTTTAAATTCTAATTCTCATTGATATTATATTTTTTAGAAGGTTATTGGAGAAAGAAGAGTAGCTATTTATTTGAAACATTATTTTATTTTAGATTTTTGATAATAATTATTTACAATGTCGTGGACTATGAAAAGTTTCAAATTTTTACATTAATTACTTTAGGTAGGTTTTAAGGGCTAGCTAATCCAAGAAGAATTAGAAGCTGTAAGTGAATTAGGCCATAGACACATTGTATTTCTATATTTTGTCCTAATTTTTATTGGATCTATATCCATCTAACATAAATTATAGCGACATGTGTTTCCCGAGGTGTCAGTGTCCTGTTAATAGTTCTACTAGGTCCCCACGTGAGATGTTATCCACATTGATTAGTTGCCTGGTTCGTTTGGAATATGTTAGATTTTAGATATGTCATTACTAAAATACTTTGTAGTTTCCGAAAAATCAGTAATATGCAATAAAAGTTAAATATATTTATGTCTTCTATGTTTATTTCTGACGAAGTGAGTAAACTAGTGTAATATTGAGAGTATCAGAGTAGGTATAAGTAAGTACAAACTTTCAAAGTTTAAACTATCTAGATCTGGAAAACGAGTTCATAATTCATTTGTACAACGTGTTTTGCTCTCCTGTAAAGTTAACGGTCTGTTATAAATCATCCCATCCTAGAATTAACTAAGTGAGTTACGTAATGTTAAAGGCAGAATGTATCCTACAACCTTTCATTCACAGCGAGATGACTCAGAGGATAAACATTCTGACGATGATTGCAAACGTCGGTCCAAGTTCTGACATTAAGTAGAAAATTAATTCCTAGACTGGGACGCTGTAAGGATTCAGAACTACGCACGTGCCATTCCCTTAATCTGCAAAGTTTTGGAGTCGAAATGTTTTACCCCTATCCCTACCCAGTAATTTTCCTCTTATTTTGAAAGTTATTTTGAAATTTACAAAAATCTATTTACGGAAGAGTCTGTTAATTTTACAGTCAATACCACAAAACTGTTCAAAATACACTGGATTTTTATTTATTAATTATCGAAAGCCTCCCATAAAAAAATAACAAACAGAATAAATCATCAGATTGGTAAATTTGTGGCGTAATTATTAATTAAACAATTAAAAATGTACTTTGTTTACACAACTTTTATAAAAATAAATAAATATACATTTTTTAAATTTTACATACAAATACAACCTGTTGACAATTAGATACATTTGAAATTTTAGAAATAAGAAAAAGTATTAATAGCGAATTAAATTTAATAAATAATCAAATATTTTTTTAAGACAGCTATCTCTTTAATTTATTTTCATATTAATATTAATAATAATAACAATAATTTTTATTTTAATTTCTAATATAAATGTATTATTCAATGTTATATAATTATTTCGTTATTAGCATTTTTGATCAATTACTTACCTACTTTAATTCATTTTTGTTTATGCTTATATTTTGTATATTCTTAAATTATTGTTGTAATTTTTATCATTTGTCTATACTTGAAATTATATTTTAGTATTAATATATTCATGAGGATGACAGCATTGCTATCGAAATATGTAGAGATATTTATTTATTTTTATAAAAGTGGTGTAAACAAAGTACATTTTTAATTATTTACTTGACAAATAAACTGTCTCGTATAAAGTCTCATCACAGGTTTGTGAAAAACGACAAAAAAATATATCCCGTAAAAAGTCTTCTAATAAATTCATCATAAACGATAAAGAAAATGTATCGCAAAAAGTCTCGTCATAGTTTTGTGATAAATGACATAAAATAACTCATCAAATGCTTTATCACGAGTTTTTGACTAACGACAGAGAAAATAACTCCTCAAATTCCATGACAATGGCAAAGAAAATGCCTCAAAAATGATGATTAATGACAACTAAAAAAATCAAAAATGGACACAAGTCTGAAAATGTTGGGAACATTGCGTTTAATTGCAAAAGTCGTGGTATTGGTAGAATCTTAGACAGTTTCCAATGCGCTGAATCATCGATTAAAACAAAGGAATTTTTCGTAGAAATTCTCGCAAGACTACCTACTCTTTGGTAATTATAGTAAAACCGAGGTCTTCCATAGAAATATATCAGCTATTGCAGTGTAAACTTCTTGTTAGAATTTAAGCCTCTTTTGACCCAGCAAAAGCCAATAGATTGCAGGCATCCGCCGTAAAATGCCAAAACAATTAATGAATATTTGAGATTTATTGACTGTATCTAATTTAGAACTTTCAGAGATTATACTTACTCATTGTTGATCAATACACAAATAAAATATATTAATTGCACCCGTAAAGGTACTTATTTTACTGAAATATTCTTCGAACACATAATACATGCACTATGACCACCCTTTATGAATCTTTGTTTTTACTATAAAAACATTTTTTTACAGATATACAGGGTGTTTAGTGACGTACCAGACTTACTTTAACCAGTGAGTATTGACCTTATTTGAAGTAAAAAAACTTGAACTGTGAACTGGTGAACTTTTTTTAAAAAATTATCTGAAAACATACAAATTTTGTAGTATTTGGCAAAGTGCGTAGTAGGTACCTTTCAGGTAAAAAATGATTAACTGCTTAAATTATTTAAAAAAACCTTTATGAAAGGAAAAAATATTATTACGAATAAATTCGGCAAAGCTGCGCAATACACGAAGGGTCAGGCGCATTCTTTAGTTTGAATCTCTCTATCATCATGTAGAATAACTTCGGGGTTACCACACTTTACCTCCAGACATGTTTTGATGTATATTTTTGTATCTTTTCCCGGTATATTTTTTATTTTTAAAAAAGTATATAAATTAGGTAATATTTGTTCCATATTTTACATGAAAAAGATTACGCAATCTACAATTTTGTTCAATATATATTCTTTCCTAAGAATTATTTATTATTTCGAAATATTGATAGTATTATTAAGCAATACGATAAACAATGTTTTTCAATAGAACAATATTTATTAAATATTTAATAAATTTACATATGCTTAGCATTTATAAAAATCTAATCAGAAATATTACTTTTTCTGACCGTCCTATTGTATGTTTTACAAAATTATTAAAATAAGAATATGATTTTTAAAGTGGAGAAAAATATTTTTAATCCTTTCTCGTTACGTTTTTGTAAATAAACATAACCACAGATTTATAATCCGCATTAAAAAAATAAAAAAAAACATTAAAGTTACGTAGTGTTTCTGAAAAAAATAAACTACACCCACACAAAGAAAAACCATCACAGCATTTTTTAAGGATATTCAACTTTTTAAATGTTTCTGTAAAACATGCGTAGAACGGTCAGAAATGTGTAATACTTCTGATTTTATTTTGATAAATGCTAAGCCCGTGCAAATACAAAAAACCGTAATAAATATTTTCTCTTTAAATACACCATGTTTATCGTATTGCACAATAATATTTTCATTATTTTGAATTTATAAATAATAACTCGATGACGTCCCCCTCCCCGCTAATGTAAATTGTTATTTGTGCTTAGGAAAGGAATGCTCGTACCCTGTATGTAGTTTCATACCACATATTGTTTTGAGGATGAACTCGACTGCTTATGAACAAATCATTCGGTGGCACACAAGAAGAAACGAGAGGGCTATAAGTTGCTGTTTTAAAGAGACGGGATGACTTCATCCGGCGTTAAATAATTTGCAGCTGTTAAATGTACTATTATTTTATCAAGAAATGACTCGTCTCGTGCATTCTTAGACGTTATTTATTGACCTTTTATTTTTGGTTATGATTATCATGTCCCCTGACGAGGCTTCTTAATTTCTTCCAATATACCTACTTTAGGTAGGAGTTAGATTAATATCACAATAGGCACTATTAGGTATCTATTGTGATATTAACCTATATTGGTTCATTCAGCAGCCGGAAACCGTCATATTCCTCTCATTATAAAAATATTTTAAATCACTATTAACGCTTCTACTGATTTCTAAAATTTCTAATTTGTGTAATTTTAAACCGATTGTATTTATATGTAAAATTATTAAACCTTTATTTATATCAAAATAATGACTGGACAAATAAACAATTAGACAAATTAGAAATTACAGAAATCAGATTTAATTTAATTGATAATCAGATATTTTTATAAAATAGCTATCTCTTGAATTTATTTTCATATTAATATTAATAAAAAAAAATATATCTTTTTTAATTTCTAATACAAATTTGATATTCAATGTTTTATAATCATTTTTTTATATATTTTTTTATTAATTATTACCCACTTTTATCAAATTTTGTTTATGTTAATAATTTGTCTCTTCTTATGTTATTGTGTTCTATGTTTATCATTTGTATATACTTGACATTACTATTTTTTAGTATTCTATATTCTTTATGATGAAGAAAGCATCGCTTTCGAAACATGTTGATATGTGTATATTAATAAAGTGGTGAATACAAAGTAATTTTTAATTCATTTATTAATAATGCCGCCACAAAGTGAATACCGATCTTTTGAAGAAATTATAATTTCAATGTGTTTCAGAAATTCAGGATTACGATACATGATCAAAAATTTTAAAGAAATGCTTTTTTTTTGCCGTGAAATCTTTCCTTTCCTTTTTCGGTCTAGTTAGAAGAAAAACAAGATTGAGACCCACTTCTGCCGTGCTTGTATGTTGCAACTTATTTAAAATAATGATCAATAACAAACGGCAAAAAATAAGCAGCTGCCTCTCATTTAGATAATTTGAATATATAATACTTGTATTATGCTGTATGAGCATACATAATTACCTGCAGAGCGTGCAATTGTTCTGAACCGTGCAATTTCGATATTGTTTCATGGCTCGATTAGAAATTTAGGCATAAATCTTCATGGAATATCGGCCGCTTAAAAAAAAAACAATGAAAAAGTACGATCTATCAATCTTTTTAGGTACAGCTAACATTATACCGCTTGAAGTAGGCATTAGTGGCAGTGCGCGGGCCATTATGGAACGAGCACGAGCGACCTTGGGAGAAGAGCTGCGGGCGACCACACCCAGAATACTCTCACAAGACGCAACAACGTGGAAGCGAAAAACTCACTGATGCATATTGCAGCGAATTATATATATACATATATTTTTATGAATACCGCGATATAATAATAAGAGTTCCAACTGCTCCCAACCGTCTGGAGCCAGTGAGACTATGGCATTCCTAATTGGGGAATGTTGTGAGGCTGAAGGTATTGGGGAGGGGAAGGAGAAGGGGGAGGGGAAGGTGGGGAATACCTGGCTATTCAGATCTGGTCACCAAACACGGCTAAAAGCCATTTCAAGAAACGTTTCAATTCTGAATGGTGGTCTTTCACCAGGGCGATACTGAGAGTATCTTCCACTCTGGAACGTGCGCAAATATACTATATATTATTTCTAAATGAATTAATTGTGAAATAACACAAATTAAATAAAATTTAATTGCGCACGCCGGGATTTGAACCCGCGACCTTCGGATTCGCAGTCGAGAGCCTTACCCCTCGACCATGGAGGCCGTCAGATGAATTATGCATGCATTTAATAAAAAAGTGGGCGCCTGGTGTGATCATTATTCATGAATTCCACTCGTGAATAAAGTTGCAGCTGAATTATTTGATTTGGAAATATTATCTCATTTAGAAACATTCTTTTAGAAATTAATATTTTTAGATTGGAGGTGATGTGTACTGAGAATAATATATTATTTTTCATTGTGTACAATCTTTGTAAAATATGTACTTTATACCTCAAAAAAGGATTTCTAACTATCAAGGGCACTTTTGTTCGAGATTCCAAAAAAGTGCGCTGTTAAAATTGCCAACATTACTTTAAAACATGCTCAAAATTGTACCAGACTAGTACTGCGCTTGGGTTTACGGTAATGCACAATAGCTACAGACAGAAAAATGTTTTTATTTCCGGTTTTTTAAATTTCTACGCGAAATTGGCAATTTTTGGACAAATAACGCGAATTACACGTAAGATACATTTTAAATACTTCTTTGCCCATGGTTATGACAAGCTTGAATAGCCATTACATGAAACGCAGCTCTGTCAAACATATTTCGGTTTTTGGAAGAAAAGAAAAAAATTATCCGTCCACTTTTTTGCTACAAAATTCCAATGAGTTAACATAACATCACTGATGTTGCAAAATTCCACCGCTTTTGTTGAAAAATAAGACGAATTTCGCCAAAATAACGCAAATTAAGCAAAAAAAAAACGCGTAATTTTCAGGTCCCTAACAGTGAAGCGTTGATTTGGAGGGAGGAGCCATAATAAGGAAAGGCGGTTAGCCAAAATGACTCACAGGATGTCCAGACTACCCCGATCCAACAATATCTAATTACTTCTGTACTTGTATAAATTAAGTTAGTTTTAAGAACGTGTCGCAATCTATTATAATTAGGTAACAAGTGTACGTCGTAAAATAAAACTTTCCGAAATCAAAATGTCTAGAAATTGTTATAAATATGTTTAATTCTATCTATTTAAAAAATAATAATACTGGAATTCATATACGCCGATTTCATTGACTGTATAATTCATTCAAATTATTTCCTCTCATTCGGTCCACCGTACAGTTTTATGAGTTATTGTAATACCCATTCTGTTTGGATTTCTTGCCGGCCTGATAGGGATGTGCGATGCTATCTGCGCTGTCCACGGCCGTATACTTTATTCGGTTTGTTGCGATATGCAGAATAGCCCTCGGGTGTATTCACAACACTAGTTGTGGCATTTCTCGACCATTTTTTTCACCACAGTTTACCGTTTCGGTATATTTCCAGTTGAATTTATCACTTTATTTTGCCGATGAAAAAAAAATTAAAGGAGATGTCACATTTTACTAAAACATTTGTATCCACCTATTTACTATCAATAATAAATAAAATAAAAAAAAAACTATGGCGAATTTAAAATAAATTCTTTCATATTTTGAAATTGTCAATGCACGTTCTAGAGTGGAAGATACTCTTGTGCGGTATTCATATAAAAAAAAATATTTTTGGTTTATTTTATAATTTTACATTTTATTAAATCTTTAGTACTGTTAAA
>JAHDVE020007469.1:0-23793 GCA_022606495.2 Halesus radiatus | reverse complement strand
AATTTCACGTTTTAATTCAATACTCATCATCCTTTTCTTAGCACTTGACTTTTCACAAACTTTCTTCCGATCCATGGTTATAAAAATAAATGAACTACAACTTTAAATGTAAATGTAAACGCAACACAAAACGCGAACACAACTTATCACAGCGGGAGCACGCTGCTAACTGATTCAATGACCGTGGTGGGCGTTGCCGCGCACGGGCGGTCGCGTGCTACCGGACGACCTGCTAAACCGAACTCGTATCTCGAATTTCGCTCGTAACTCAAAGCAAAAAATCACTCGCTCGCCGGCTCGTATCTCGAAAAACTCGTATGTTGGGGCACTCGTATGTCGAGGTACCACTGTACTTTTATTCTTATAAGATTCTCATTATGGTGCCATGAAAATTAAGATGAGCTCCTTATCTCATAAAGGTTGGGAACCGTTGGTCTAAACATGTGTCATCACTAGGGAACGAAATAATAAGTATTACAAAATCCTTGAAATAAGCTCTAAACAAGTGGAAAAAATGCACTGAAAACCATAATCTCCTTAAAAATAAGGGAAAATAATTTATTTATTTTGCAAAAACAGTTATAAAGACCAATACAATGCAAAAGCGATAAAAAAATTACAGAAATATAGTTAGCACAATTATATAACACAGAGGGAAAACAAAAATAGCTACAAAGAGTTATAAGTACGAACATAATGTTATTGTAGGTCATGTGAAAAATATCCAAATTTCCTGCGAGGCAGTTAATTAACCTAGTAAGTCTTCCCAGAGGCATCACCATTGGTAAGTTAGTTCTGCACCTGGGAATAAACAGAAGCCTGTGTTGGCGGCCTCGCATGAAATTATCAAGGACATAAAATCCTATTTCAGCCAGGATGTCAGGTATTGCTAATACACCGTTCAATAGTTTATGAGCCATAAGTAGTAATGCTATATCTCTCCTAGAGCTTAGGCTGCAAATACCCAGCATTCCCGAGATAAAAGCTGTTGGAAACAGTCATGGGTAAAAACCGAACTCTATCATGTAGAGTAATCGTAAGAATTTCTTTTGGATTTTCTCGACCATTAGTACATAGATGGTGTCCTCTGGCCCCCATACCTGAGATCCACTCTCGAGAATGCTATGCACTAAACTGTAGTAAAGCAGCCTTATAACTGCAAGGTTTGTCAACTCCTTTGAACTGTGTATGACAAAACCCAACATTTTTGTGGCTGATTTGCAGATCCTTTCGATGTGAACATGAAATGTTAAACGAGCGTCAAACACAGTTCCCAAGTCCTTACAAGTCGTCTTGTGCTTCAGAGACGTATGTTTCATTTTGTAATTAAAGTATACAGTCTTGTGTGACCTCGTAAAACACATAACTGAACACTTTTCAACGTTAAAATCGAGTTTATTAGCAATACTCCAGTCAATAATTCCATTAATATCTTCTTGAAGTTGCATACATTCTTCTAACGTACTTATTCTCATGAACAGTTTAATGTCGTCAGCAAAAAGTAAAAAACGGACGAATTTGATATTTATAAAAATTAAAAATAATAGTTATTTCTAAATTTGATCCCTGTGGTACGCCAGAGTATGTGGGATATGTGCCGGAGTTGTATAAACCGTAAGATACAAAAACTGTTCTCTTCCGTTAAGATAATTTCTAAAGAGTTTCAGTAAATTTACAGAAAAACCAATCTCTTCAAGCCTACTTAGGAGAACTAAGTGAACAACTCTATCGAAAGCCTTCGCAAAGTCGTGATATGATGTGTCAACTTGCTCATTGTTATTGAGTGCTCTCGCGACGTAATCTATAAATATAAATAAATTCGTAGTGGTTGATCGGCCATGTCTAAATCCATGTTGCTGCTCTATCAAAAATGGTTCAACTTTGGTATAAACATATTTGTGGATAATCATTTCCAATAACTTAGCGGGTGCTGAAAGAATAGCTACGGGTCGGTAGTTGGTTGCTTGACACTTGTCACCATCTTTGTGTAAAGGGGTGACCTTTGAAAGCTTCTATGGTTTGGGAAAAATTCCATTTTTGATAGTGAGATTAAATATATATAAAAGTGGCCTGGATAATGGTTCGGAACATCCCTTAATAACAAAGGGTGAAATTAAATCAGGGTCAAACAATGTTTTTAGTTTCAATTTTTTTATCACTAAACTAAAATCCACGGCGTCGACGTTTTCAATTGAAATATTTTGAGCAAATGTTGATCCAGTTAGCCCTGGCACAAAAGATTCAAAATCAACTTTTTCGTGATTATAGACAGATTTAAAATACTTTGCGAAAGCTTCCGGTATGTCGGCTCCTTTATGTGTACAATCATTCAAGTTAATATGACTTAAACCCCTGTCACATTTCTTGTCGGAAATGTATTTCCAGAAGAACTTCGGATCGTGTTTTGACATTATTTTCTACATTCAAAATGTAGTTATTATGGGTAATCGAAATATTTCGTTTAATTCTAGTACGATAACATTTGAACAACCCCCCGATATGTCCCCAATAATCTCATGCGTAAACCATCTAGGATAGTTTTCATTTTGCGGCGCTTTTTTCCTTGGAAAACATTGATCAAAATACGTGTATATAGTGTCGTAGAAATATTTCACTGCCTCATCAACATCGGAAACCTCTAAGATAGCCTGCCAATTGTGGTCACGCAGTTGACTGTATAGCTTCTCAAAGTCTCCTTTGTTGAAATTCCAACCATGGAAGTTATGTTTGGAATGAAGATGAAGATTTTTTAACGTCCTAACATGTTTAAAGCTAATTTCTGATAAAAGTGTTGGATGATAATTATCCTCGGAAACAAGACGGAAATCAGACTTTTGTATGAACATATTCAAATTACTTAAAACTAGGTCTAAAGTGTGATCACATGAGTTCAACACTGTATTCAACTGTTTCAGTTGAAAAAGTTCAATTAAATATGCAAGTTCGATGTTTACAGCACGTGACAAATTAATATTAAAATCACCAATCACAAAAATTTTCTTATCGTCAAAATAGCTTAAGTTACTAATTAAAATTTCAAAAAGAATCATATAAACATTTGTTTTAGAGTTGGGTGGAATATAAACAGCACAAATAAATTGACATACGGCTTGAATAATGACTTTGACCCATAAATTTTCATCTCCTGTTTCCAAATGGAAAAGTCGTTCAGCTCGCATGTTTTCTTCATTTAGCAGCGCCAACAGTAGACCGCTACCTCGTGTTTGACTAGTGCTTCTGTCTTTTCGGAAAACGATATATCTACTGTCACATACATATATATCTACTGTCACATATAAAAATTCTTGAAATACACCCCTAGAAAAGTGGAAAATGTGCACTAAAAACCTTGAAATGTACTCTAAACAAGCAGAAAATATGCAGTAAAATTCTTGAAATACACCCTAGAAAAGTGGAAAATGTGCACTAAAAACCTTGAAATGTACTCTAAACGAGCAGAAAATATGCAGTAAAATTCTTGAAATACACCCTAGAAAAGTGGAAAATGTGCACTGAAAACCTTGAAATGTGCTGTAAACGAGCAGAAAATGTGCAGTAAAATTCTTGAAATACACCCTAGAAAAGTGGAAAATGTGCACTGAAAACCTTGAAATGTGCTCTAAAGAGCAGAAAATGTGCAGTACAATTCTTGAAATACACCCTAGAAAAGTGGAAAATGTGCACTAAAAACTTTGAAATGTGCTCTAAACAAGCAGAAAATGTGCAATAAAATTCTTGAAATACACCCTAGAAAAGTGGAAAATGTGCATTAAAAACCTTGAAATGTGCTCTAAACGAGCAGAAAATGTGCAGTACAATTCTTGAAATACTCGTACACCCTAGAAAAGTGGAAAATATGCACTAAAAATCCCATTAGAGGTAAAAGTCACTGTTTCATTACAGCTAGTAAATTAATAAATTTTTGCTTCTAAGGGGACGGTATGGTCTAAAAAATTGAATATAATATGCATAAAATTCTTGAATTGTGCTAAAAAAAAGTGGAAAATTTTCGCTTAAACTATATGCTAAAGAACGTAAAAAAAAAAATTGTCATAAAAAGATGTACGGTTAGCGACAAACACATTTTCAATTGGCTTTCTGGAAATAGTCTGTTCCATCATAAGCGATACTAATTTAAAACTGTCAAAACCTAGAAAAAGCCGCCGTATTGTTTGTTCCATATTAGTGTTGAAACTAGGGCAAAGTGATATTACGGGTGATACAAAATAAATCCCAAATTGCACTGATATAAGCTTCACTTATTTATACTTGGTGATGAAATATTTTGTACTTTTTCGTATTATGCGTACAGGAAACACGCGGTCATAAATGTGATAATTTTTTATAATTCCATAAATTTGTTTTGATAATTGAAAATATATTGCAAAACATGGTATGTAAAAAACCAGGTTAGGCTATTAATTTATGAAGGTGATTTTTATTTGAGATATCGTTATCTCGTGAATCTTAAACGCTCTGTATGACTGAGGTACATATATATGTATGTATGTATTTTTTTCTATTTTAAAAGAATGACAAATATTCCCAGGTTACAGATGATTTGATAATATTTGAGAAACTCTATTATCATAATTACAAACGGAAGATGTTGTGTGTGCAATGATGGAGGACTTAGCTAGCAGAGGAATAGAACCCGACGTATTTGTCCATTCTACCACTAACCGGTCTATTATTAACTAATTACTAGCCGATTATAACTAATTAACTAAACATCACGCCGAATCACCGCAGGGGTAAGCAGAGAGATGGACCACCACACAACTTGGCACACAATTGCTTCATTCACATTCATATATCGTCTCATATATACTCTTCTGTTATTTTGACTCTTAACATGACCCGAATCAAGTATTTGATTCACTTGATCGTGTCATGTCTTTCGTGGGCATCCCCGACTTCTTTTACCATTCACTTTCATGTAAAATGTTTTCCTTATTTTCCACTCTTTCGTTCATCCTCTCTACATATTCAAACCATCCCAGCGTTCCTTTCTTAATCCTATTAATTACCCTTACATCAGCCTTGCATTCTTTCTGGTTCTCCACTTTTTTAACACAGTCATATATGGTTTTACCACACATACGCCTCAGGGCTCTCGTTTCTACAGCATTCAGTCTACTTTCATTCTTCCTCTGCTATTTGCATGCCTCATTGACACAAAAAAAATAAGGGTTGGTATGAGCATAAAAGTGTTGTGCAATTTTTAGAAAAAAAAAAAACAAATGTGTAACATTATATTTGGTTACATGACGAAATTACATTGGCGTGAATTTCAGGTACCAATGACAGAATTACACCTACTGGAATTACACACTTCAAAGAAATGTTTTTTAATGGGTTTATATTTTAGAGTTTTAAGTGTGTGCTAAATAAATTTTATGTTAGGAAAGAATGAAGGATAGAAGGTTTGAAATAAGGTGTTTTTAATCTTAACACACTTTGAGCGGGCGGCCGCCACACCGTCACCGGTGCGTGCAGCGGGCAAAAACCAGCCGAAAAAGCAATAAAAAATAATTTTACAAAAATCTCTCTCTCTTCTAAACCATCCACTATTTTTTTTATGAAATTTCGTGTACGCACTTACCATATATAGGTTCCAGGAATACATCCAATTGCTAAGGAATTTTAGTGTTATCTCTCATTCAGGAAATGATTATTGCAATAACATCCTCAGGATTATCTCATTAGAGTAAAGGTCCAATGAATTTATAACATCTATAATAGGTACTCCTATTCCCAGTACCACCAACAAACAATCTATCAAATTTAACACCATAAAATTGCCATTCTACTCACCCATCAAGAATAATCAAATGTGGAAAGATGACGCATATGATTCACTGAATAATTGACTCCGCACAAATTAATTATTACGCGCATTGAGCTTCGCAAAAGTATGTGTGTACGTAAAAGAAACGACGGCTTATCTTATTTTTTTTGTATATGAGTGTGTAGTCTGGAAGGGCTTCAAACGTTTAGATTAAATAGTCTCGCGAAATAATCGGGTAACTTTACCTTTCCCGCCTTTAAAGTGGAGCCGGCTTAAAGGGTAATTTTACCCGTCCCGCCGATAAGCACCAGTCGGCCGCGCGGGTAAAAATACCCTTCCCGCTCAAAGTGTGTTAATATTGTTATTCGAAATAACCACAAAGTGATAAATATTTTACTGATATTCATTAACCTCTGGTGCGCCAGCGTGTCCAATAGCTAACGCAAAATTAGTTACCGTTGAACGCTAGCATGTCCGACTGGTAAAGCAAAAGACATACATGACACGCTGCTCGTCTGGAATTTAAAACAAAATCAAGTATTGCATCATTCCTTGATGCGCAGTTCATTTTCGTTTTATTCTGTAAAATCTTCTAAAATGTAAGCAAATAAGTGTAATAAATATTTAATTACTATTTTGTTTTTATTTTTAAAACCTTTCGAAAACCATGTTTTTTTAATTGATTTTGTTATTTTATCCAGATGATCTTGGACATAGTAAAGAAAATGGAAAGTTGTGGAATATTTAATAAGAGAACATTACCAAAATTTTTTTATAAATCCGATTATTTAAGTGGATGATAATTCGAAGAATTTGGTTTATTAAGAAATTTGATTATTAGTGTTTTATTATTAAATCTTCTGTGTTTACATAAATTGTGAATTGCCTGATTTAGTATTTTGACGCATGTTATGCATAAATGTTATATCAGACTGGTGTTTGGTCAAACCTAATTTTAAAAAAATATATAACTACGTAAATTTGTTTTAAATCACTTGAATTTAATATAATGATCGACGGGTTTCAGAAGTACCCTTTCTTCGTCAAGACTATATTAAAACTAGCACAAGATACAAAATAATGACAGACATACGTGAAGTGGTTAATAACAAATTTATATGTATTTTATAATTACGGCAAGCCACAAAGTAAATGAATATCAATTTTTTTCCATTGTGATATTTATTTAGCATACACTTAAACACTCTAAAATTTAAACCTATTAAAAAACGTGTGTGATTCCAGTATGTGTAATTTCGTCCATGTCTAATTTCGTCCGTGTGTAATTCCATCCGTGTGTAATTCCGTCCGTGTGTAATTCTGGCACTGTAATATTGGTACTTGAAATTCACGCCTGTGTAATTTTGTCCTGACACCGTTATAATTATGTATACGAAAAGAATGAGCCCCTTCATGATTGTGCTATGTCTAGAGGGTGTCCCCGATTTTGTCTTCTGTCAACTTGTGTATCATAATAATATTATATTAAAATATTTCTCTTTTATTTTCTAGGTGACTTCGAATCTGACAGCTCCGATTTTGGACATAGGCCTTGCGGGAAACTTTGTTCATCATGAGAAAGAAAGGACACAGGAGTTTAGGTCATTCCTAAATGAATTTCCCGAATGGACACAGATTACTGGGTGGATCAGTTCATATTCTGCCTATATTATTTGATAGCTTATTTATTTATTGTTATTTAATTCTAAACTAAGAAAAACATGTAAATAATATTTATTTATTTATTTTTTTTTTTTCGAAGGAAGCAAACACTTTGGGGTGTAACATTATATATTAAATGAAAAACACAATTTGTAAAACACCACTTTTATTTAATAAAAGTGGTGTTTTACAAATTGTGTTTTTCATTTAATAAATAATATTTATATACGTGTAGTGAAATATTGATTAAATGTGGTTTTTAATAAAAAATTATTTGTTTCTTAAAGTAATTTTTTAAATTGTTAACTTCCCACGAGGACTCGCAACAATATTATAGATCTGTCACCCTATTATATTAATCCAAAGCCTTTTAATACTTGTTTTCTGTCCAAAAAATGTGTGTTTTTCCCTTAGCCACTCGGGGGCCCTAGCACGGTCAAATTGATAACTTAGCAATATCGGATCGATAGGCTTAACTGATGACGATTTTGTATATATTTCCCGAGTACGGCATTTTAGGTGTGTCGATAGCCAAAGCGATATTGACGATGAAATAAATGAGAAATCACCCTACGATAGCAACACCGGCAGGCATTGTCTATAGATTGGCATTTCCAAACATCAAACGTCGAATGTACATACAAATTAATTTACAATGTCGAATGAATGTTTGCTAAGATATAATAATAATATTAAATACGCTCACTTTAATATACATTGGCGGTCTGCATGTAATTTTTTCCACTAAAAAGGGAGTCGATTGGTCAACGAGATCTTTAGTCATAACTCGTGATATTCTGAACAACTGTCTGAATTCCATTTCTCCAAACTCCAACGGATTCAATTTATTGCATATACGACGTCTTTCAATTCTACGAGCTTCGTTAGTCTGCCTCTGTTTATTAATAAGCTCCGAGGTGATGGAACGTGTGATCAATGACAAACTGCTCACTTACCTCGAGAAGAATAAAATTATTAACAACCGTCAGAATGGATTCCGGTGGAACCGCTCGTGCGGTGATCTTCTCGCGTATGTGATGCATGTTTGGGGGCGGTGCCTAGAACGTTATGGTGAGATCCAAAAGGTCTAACTAGACGTCTATGGGTCTTTTCAAGACCCAAGTTCACTCCCTCCTATCCTCTAAAAGACCCTCCACACAACACCCCCAAAGATGATATAGGCCTTGGAGGAAATTATTTCCCTCAGGGTCTCCTGTGTGGATTTACTGTAAAAAGAAGCCAGTAATTATGTGTAACGAAAGACATTTTTTAAAAAGTTGTGTATATTGACAGTTAACCGAAGCGTATCTGTCGCCCAAGAGGCCCCTTTAATGGACCTTTCACACAACTGTTTGTCTGATACTGACTAAAGCCATCGCATCGAAAGGTTCAACCATCCGGTCGTCCTTTCCTAAACTTGAGGAAAGGCCAACCGGTTTCCTCAAGTTTAGGAAAGGACGACCGGATGGTCGAACCTTTAGACACACTTTCTTTAGTTAGTATCCGACCAGTTGTGTGGAATACCCATAAATTAGGCAAGCTTTTGTCTACCGGCTGTCGGAATATTTTATATCATTTGTTACTGTTCTCGCACACACTGCCTAACGCCGTTTAATAATCATATATGAGAGATTTAGTCAATATTGTATTGATACAGGGTTTTATCAATCGACCGTGCTAGGCTTCCAGGAGTCACTTCTCTTTGTTGAATTAACAGATATTTATAATTTTCCTTATCTAACTAGCTTTTCATACTTGCTAAAATTGTTAAAAACGGAGGTAATCGCTTTGCAGGTCCCCCCCCCAGACCGTCCTGACCACCCAAACGATGACATGTTTTCCTGAACTTCAGTCAGTGAATCTGTGATCTGAATTTTTTTAAAAAGATGATTTTTTGTTGCCCTTTACCCAAAATCGGCCCGCTTTCTATTTCGCATTATAATATAATTTCTACTCTGTTCATAACTGTGGCCCATTTATAGTCTACTCCCAAAAAATAAGTAAAAACTATTCATCTCTACGAGTTTGGAAAACTCCTATCATTAATTTCCTATCCTATCACGCTTTTCGTATATCCGGTCATCTGGAATAAGGTTCCCCCAAATATTGCTAATATCCAGAATTTAGCAGAGTTCAAGCGGGTCTTAAAAACTAAATTGTTCAAAGAATCCTATCCAATATAAAATATAACTTCATGTACGTAAAAATAAAATTCATTCAATTTTTTTCTTTTGATCCTTCATAGCTTATTTACTTACGGTTTTCTCTCCACATATCTTGTTATTCAATGTCCTTAGTATCCAGCGAAAAACCGTGTACATAATGTCATATAATATTCTCTTGCTCTTTTGTTATTTGTACCTACTTTATGTTTGATTATTTACACCCTTAGGCCGCTCTCTGACGGTCCGGTAGGGAATCGACATAAACCGGGTGCACCAAAAATGGAGGAAATGTTTCACGATATTTCCTCCATCGACTCTCTGATGGGTCTGCAGTCATTTCTAGCCGCTAGTAAATTGTCAGTATTGCAGATTTCTGTTATCACATTTACGCTGAATGTTATCGGATTCAAAGTCAAAATCGAAAAATGTCAAATGAATGAAGTAAAGACAAGGCTCTGGTATGCTATTTATTCCTTCAAATGAGACAAAAAAGGAGGAGGCTTTAGGTTCACCCCTACATCGAACGTAGCATTCATTGTAGGTTTTTTATTGCTGCCAGAGAATTGTCCCAGAGATGATGTCAAATTCCGGCAAACGTACCGAATGTCAAAAAAATCATTCAAAGAACTGGTCCAGCACGTTACTACATATGTAAGAAGTCTTCCTATTGCACACCAAGCTTTCTCTGTTGTCCCCTTTACTGCATATTCTGGTAATTCATAGTTATAAAGGCGTGCATATTTCTCTACCTCCATTATTAGCCGAAAATCCATGCCCTCTCCAGTTTGAACTCAGAGGATGAATGGCACGTAAACGATCGAAACACATAGCATAGATTACCCTCCCAACGTCGATGCTATATATACCATAGATTTAGTATTCATTGTGCCAGTCTGACGATGTCCATGAGAAAGTGAAACCGCTCCATTCGAAAATAAATAAGTGGGAAAAAGTTACAAAGGTTTTTTAATAAAAAAAAAAATCATATAACATTGTCCTTATCCTTAGGGTTAAATACATTTTGCTTAACTGCAATTCCGATTACATGCAATGACAATACAAGTAGTTTGTGGTTTAATTATCACAGTATTATTAAAAACTATAGGTGTATCTCTCATATGTACTTAACACGTGTAGTTTTAATTTAATTCATTTTATCTGACAATTCGGGCTTTTGGCATAGGTACCTTACAAACATCGCAATTTCGTTAATTCTGTTCATTTAATAGCATTATAATCTGACAAATAACTTGCTAATAATGTTTAAAGTTAACAATTCGGATAGTATTGAGTTTTTTCTTGTTAAAACTGCACAACTATCGATATTGTTAAAGAATGTTATTTGCTGAATGACAGCTGTAATCTGAGAGATCCGGAACCGCAGTTAAGCAAAAACTCTGTAAGCCTAAGGATAAGGACAATGCCCTACCCTTAAAGTGAATTGGAATCAGGCCCGGAGACTAAATTATAAGAACTCTTTTGGGGGTACTATTTCCTATTTGGAATCTCTCCCAATTTGTCGTCATCGCTTTTGAAGGACAATCTCTTCCCTCTCATATTTACTTAATTTTCATATGCTTACCCAATCACACAATGTTTCAATTGCTGCTGTTTTGGCCGTGCCAAAATTGCATGCATCCCCGTCCAGATGTTTCATATGTAGAAAAAGCCACCCAGCTGACCAATGTCATTCCTCTCCGCCCCCCTAAATGTTTCAGCTACTCAGACTCACATTCAGTCATCAACTCTCCTTTCCCAGATCAATTCTGCCAAAATAATATTTACTTTAACTGCCCTACCCATACGAACATACGTGATACAGCCGCTATATTATCGCCCAAACGCAACAAGCCGTATCGCGTACGATCAGGTACAAAAAAAGCTATACCTGAAATCTACAAAACATTCATATACATCAAGTTTGTTCCTGCGTCATCTCGTTTAGTATTTCGAGTTCAGCCGAAGCTAATGGATGTGTTGGGGTATTTTCGTCTCTCCCATATAAGTTACGTCACTAGTACGCTGTACGCAGTTGGTAGATAATCCAACTACCCACGACATGCACGTCTGTCTCATGTTTCATTCATTGAGCCATCTATCGCACAAAGTAAGAACTTCGTGAATATTTTGAAAAGCGCAATATCAAAAATATTTTCAGTCAAAAAACATTCGCAGTCACAAGTTTCAGCAAAGGAATTTCTGAAACCCTTTCAAGTACTAAATAATCATAAAAAAAAAACAATAACTTTTGAAGTACATGTTTATTTTTCTGTAACATTAATTGGGCCAACAATGTTTATAGAATTATACAGCATTTAAGTTTCTTCAATTTATTTATTTATTTATAAAATACATGATATTTAATGGAGACATTTACATGGAGTAGATACATTAGATCACCATACTAGGAGGCCTAGTATGGTGATGAACTAGGCCTAGTACTGCCTAGTATGGTGATCTAATGTATGATGCACACATGTGCACATTTGTATGAAGTCTAGTGTAAACATACGGATTTATTATATTAATTATATTAACATGCTGACAATTGGAAAAAATACAAAAGAAAGTAGAAGATAGAAAGGAGAAAAAGACATGCGTAAGGATTAGGTCACAAAAATATAATTTTTGTTTTTAATATGTGCAAGCATGCACACATGTGCACGTAGGTGCACACATACATACACACGCATATAATACTCGTATACACATAAAAGTATGCACATATTCTCGTACATATATGTACGCACACATACATACTCGTATACGTACGCCCTTGAGGTGATTTTTCACAAAAACGGCGCTATGCAAGTAATGCAATTATTATTATTATATACATATATGTGAGCACATATACATATATGTACGCACACATACATACACTTACGCACACATACATATATGTACGCATATATATTTGTGTATGGAAATATCATATCCTATAAGTATCTACGAGTATATCCCGTTCCAACCATACTTTTAATTCCCCAATCCAACGCTTACACAGTCTTGGTCACAGTCAAATACTTAAATGATATGGATGTATTTGGCAACAATCTAAACTTGGCAAATTTCAAAAGGAGGATGAACGAATTGTTTCTGCCCAGTTTATAAATTATTGTCAACTACAACTTATATCATTTAATTATTTGTTAATAATGTTAATATTGACTTTATGGATATTGTACTATTTACTATTTTTAAGTGTAACTTAATTTTTATCGTAGCTTTTCAAATGTAACTTAACATTTATCAAATGTAATTTAACTTTTGTGCATGTTTTACATATATTTTTTTTTCTTATGTGATTTTAAAAATAATATATCTGTATGTAAAATCCTTTTGGGAGTTTAAATAATATAATAAAATAAAAAAAAAATAAAATGTTTCCGAAAAGATCAATTACTTTGTGGTTTGACATATTATCAAATAAAATATATATATATATATATAAATAAACACATTGTTTTGAACTACAAATATTTTTATTTTATCACCAACCGGTTTCGCTTATCCCAAGCTTCATCTGGGAAAAATTCAAAACTAAACAAAAATATACATTGAGTGAGCATGTATAGGTGAAACAAAATACAAATAGAATAATACGGATACGAAATATAATTTTTTTTTTAAACCACTATTAAATAATTCAATATCTGCATATTTCGAAACCAATGGTTGCCTCGTCAGGATACAATGTATACTTTTATCGTCAGTCACAGTAACAGACGTTTTAGTCGATCAAGATCAAAGACATTGTTTACTTTAATAATTTTGGGAGTGTCTGTTTCCCTTAGTAGAATTTGTCCTGAGGTCGTCCAAGAGTGTTTATAGTTGTTATCTCTGGCAATTTTTTTCATTTGAGATAATAGAAATTTTCCCTTTTGTGTTAAGTGTTCGGATACGTAAATTCGTTTGGCGTCTTGCGATAATCCTAGGTCGGGTGTATTTAACTTATTTGTGTTGATGCTAGTGGATTTCTTGTAAGCTTTAATTTTGTATAGGAAGTCATCACGAGATTTAATGTTGTTGAACGTCGCTATTGTGGATCTGGGATTTTTCTCTGAAATTTTCGGTCCCAGTCTGTAGATTAGTTATTTCAGACTGCAAAGTTATAGCGGTATCTTCTAGAGGTGAGTAAAAAAACGTAAAACCGTTTTTATGAAAGCGTTTAAGTTAGGAAACGGTTGCAACCGTTTCGAGGATTTTAGAAAAACCGTTTAAAAAAATCTGTAACTACGTCTGCAATAAACCCGCGCGAAATTATTCCAGTAGAGGATAATTCGCTTGAGAATTACGCAAGAAACATTTAAAACAGCTCCCCGCAACATTTACTAAACTCGTAACCGTCGTAAACCGTTCAAAAAACGCTTTCGCGAACCCCGCTTTGACCGTTGCGCGAAACGCTCCCGCAACGCTAAACGCGAAATGCCGTAACCCGTTACACATAACGCTTTCTTGTAAAACGCTTTCTCGTGAAACGCTTATTCGAAAAACGGCTTCGAAAAAATTAAACGCCCGACTGCAACGCCATGCGATATTTGCCGTGACCCGTTGCAAACAAACGCTTTCGCCGCATCGTTCACCGCGAAATGTTGTGGTTTAATAATCACGATAGAATGGTTTCCAACGTTTTCGAGTTTGGGAGCTACTTTTTACCTTAATTTTTCGTGGACATCAACTTCTAAAAATAATTTTATAAGGATTTTAGCTGTTTTTTTGTTGTTTTAGTATTTCGGAACTGCAGATAAGTACGAATCTAGCAAAATTAATTTGTCCTACAACCATGGTATTATTTTTATCTTTCATGGTTATAAATTTAAATTATGGGAATGATAACTATTTTCTCCGTAATTGTTAAGATTAAGAAAGGACTCTTAGATGTTTTGGGCACGTTGAGCGGATGACCGAAGAGAGGTATAAATAGATTATATGGCGTGGAAGATAATGGTATAAGAAGTCGGGGACACCCGAAGAATATATGACATAATCAAGTGAATCAAATACATACTGGAGTAGGTTATAGTACGACATATGAATGTGAATGAAGCAAGGAGTCTATACCGAGACAGAGTTGTGTGACGATCTATCCTCTCTGCCTATCCCTGCTGAGCAAAATCATGATGGTTAATTAGTTAGCGTAGTAATAAATGCCGTATATTCGCGTATAATATCAGCCGGGGTATCTCGACTTGAAAGAAGAATGTAAAGTGATTTTTAGACTAGAAGAAAAAAAATAGTGTAATGATTGTAATGTACAGAAACGGCAGACCTACTAGTGATAAAAAAATATATATTCTCAAGCAAACACGGTTCCTTTTGATGCGATCTCTTTTCCTTTCGTGGGTGCGTACTTCATCGAGTGCAATCCATCTCTGAAGTACAAAGAAAGTGTTCATGAAATACAATATAATGAACCACCACCAGCTAATGTTAGTAACGTAGAAAAAAGGTTAAACTATTTATCGTAGTGAATTGTGGCTCATTAAACAAAACGTTCTAATTTTTACTATTCGCCTTTACTTAATCTGGCGAGGTAATTCAAACCCGAATGTTTACAAAAAAGCCAACAGATCTGTTTATGGCTTGTCTCAAGTAAGTAATAATAATAAAATGTCGCAGATAATCAATATTATCTTTCCAAAAAGGGCCCAAGCATTTTGGTAATATCAAATATGGCACCGGGAAAATAAAAATCTTCGATTGTTCAGTGCCACATTTTAGGTGATATCGGAATACGCAAGTGCTTATTATTGTTTCGATTTTTAGATCATTCTGGAAGATTCCTTTTTCAATCCATACATGCAGTCATAAAGTGTATTATTTGGGGAGATTTAATATTTGAGCATTTTGTCAGTTTAGTATGCGAAAAATTGTCTTAACGCGAACATTGACAAGCGTCGTTCCTCGTTCAGTTTTATAATTTTTTGTTATTATTATATCAATACTATTTTACCCACTTCTATGATGTCGTCGCATAAACGCAGAAAGGTTAGTGTTCTATGGACACATTTCGATACTGTTGGGGATGATTTGGCCTCGTGTAATATATGTAAGACGCGCATTTCATTTAAATCTACTGTGTCTAATTTGAAAATGCACCTAAAGAGAAAACATCCCCTAGTACATTTAACTTTGTTCAATTCGGAAATCTCCGGTCGGCAAAATGTGATTCTTCCGCTGGCTAGAGTGGCTAGTCAAACTATAACCGAAAGTGATCGAACAAGTGTGAGTGTGAGTGCTTCTGAATTATCAGCTCAGCCAGTTGAAAAAACACAGATCATAGCCAGCACTTCAGGTTTTTCTCTTGGAAAAAAGACACAGCAAAATATTATGTCTTTTATTCCAAAAAACATTAGTTCGCAGGAGAAAAAACAAATTGACGATTTGGTTATGGGCCTCTTTATAGAAGACCTTCAACCCTTCAGCATGGTTGAAGATAGTGGTTTCGTCAAATTGATGGCTGGTGTAATTCCATCATACACTTTACCCAGCAGAAAATACGTGTCAAATAATTTGTTGTCATTGCATTACGATAAATGTGTTATTAAAGTTGTAGACTTGTTAAAAACTGAGGCAACGAGTGTTTGTTTAACTAGAGATCTTTGGTCTTCTTCCACGACCGAGAGTTACATGGCTATAACGGTACACTTTTTTACGAACAATTTTTAACTTCAAACCGTTTTACTGGGTTGTGCCTCTTTTAGCGGGCCCCACACAAGTGTAGAGTTGGCTAAAGAATTAAAAAGGATCGTGGAAAAGTGGGAGTTAGGTGGAAAGGTGCTAGTTGTTGTGTCCGATAATGCATCTAACATCAAGGGTGCTATAAATGACATTCTCAAGTGGAAACACTTTGGCTGTTATGCACATAAAATTAACTTAATTGTTCAAGATGCCTTAAAAATTGTTTCAGATACAACCAATAAATTTAAAACAATCGTTAGACATTTCAAAAAAAGTAACCTGTCTACTGAAAAATTATTAAAATATCAATTAAATTCGGGAGTTGTACAACCAAAGAAGTTACTGCAAGAAGTTCCGACACGATGGAATTCAACATATTATATGTTAAAACGCTTATCGGAGCTTCAAGAACCTGTACAATGTACGATAGCCGTAATTAACAAAAATCTACCGTGTCTTGCACCTGAAGATTGGAAACTGTGCAAGCAATTAATCGAGATTTTGGAACCGTTTGAGCAGGTTACGAAAAACATCAGCGGGGAAAAATACATGACTGGCAGTCTTGTTATTGTTTAAACATCGGGCCTATTGAAAGTTTGTGAAATTTTATCAAAAGAAATTATAGGTGCACAAGCAAAACAAGTCGTGGCAAAATTAATATTAGGAATAAATGATAGATTCAACGACATTGATCAAAATGAATCCTTAGCATTGTGCACATTATTGGATCCGAGATTCAAAGCGCGTGCATTTAAAATAACGTCAGCGGCTGAGAATGCTAAGATGAAAGCTATCGATTTAGTCGTTGAACTCTTAGATGCAGAAGCGGGAGAAGTTAAGATAATACCACAATGTGTTAATATTACCCCCACAAAACGTCGCGAACTATCAATTCTATTTGACTTTGATACCGATTGTGAACACCATAGCATCGCCAGTTCCTCGTATTCCAGAGCATCACGAGAAGTGATAATGTTTTTGGAAGAGCCCTTATTGCGACGACAAAATAACCCATTAGAATGGAGGAGACAAAATCAATATGTGTACCCCAATCTATCAAAAATATTCCGCAACAAATGCAACTTCTTGGCGACGTCAGTTCCCTGTGAGCGAATGTTTTCAAAGACAGGATTAATTTTAAGTGACAGAAGAACAAGATAAAAATCTAAAAAAGTCGAGCAACTGATGTTCTTTAATATTAATAAATTTTGAATCTTTTAAAACTCAGAAAAATAGTTAACTTAAAATATTTAACCCAAAAATAAAGTGATGTAATAATAATATAAATGAATGCTGTAGTACTAATATTGAATCTCAGTTGGCCGTTATTATAATTGAAGTATATAATATTATCAGAGTGTGTGCTTACTTTTGTGGCCTTATTTGTGATTGAATTTATTTTAAATTATCGCTAAAGTTGACCCCAACCCCGCCCTCACATTTTGGTAAGTTCATATATATATTTGAATAGGAAGCCATGAAGCCTATGATTTATAGTATCTAAACAACCTACATATATTACTTTTTATCATTCAACGCAATTATAACAGGCGATAACTTTTATTTATTTTATATTTATGTATATGAAAAAAAAAACGTTATTTTTAAACGGTTTCTAGAAACCGTTTATTTTGAGAAACCGAAACGGTTTCGGTTATTTTGAAAATGAAACTGAAACGCCCACCTCTAGTATCTTCATAGTTAATTATTTTTGATATTTTTTTAGTACTTTATTTACTACATTATTTTCAATGCTTGACTCAGGAACACCACTTATATCGATGTTGCATATTTGGCTTAAATACTCTAGCCTATCAATTTTGTCGTCTTGTTGGGAAATAGTATTTCGTAGGACAGTATTATGGTTTTTTAGTTCAATTATATCAGTGTTGGCTTTTTCATGTGATGTTTCGATATCATTTATGCGATTTTTTTAGTTCTTCATGTTGTTCCGATATAAATTGAATCGATTTTATAATTTCATTGTTTTGCGAGATGATTGATTCATATTTTTGTACATACGAGTTGAATTTGGCTTCTACAAATTCCATTATAGTTGTTTTGAAATTAGCCAATTCCGAAGTTAAGAGGCCTTGATTATCGCCATCTGCCGTGGTAGTTGATGATTTTTTTGTGGAGTTTGACTGGGCGTGTACAGATTTTGATGGTTGTATTGACTGTTTAGCTTGTTTGACGATAGATGGCTCTTCATGTTCATTTAATAATAAAATGTCACTACTGAGTTTGGTTGTGTTATTTTTAAAATTTTTCATGCACATTTTACATTTCCACTGCACATTTTTAGCCCCACGGCGTGAGGTTTCCATAAATTCTGCACAAGTACGATGATAGTTATTTACACAAACACTACAGGATATAAAGTCAGATGGAGTATCAATACTCTTTTCACATACGATACAAAGTATTCATTGTAAATGTTTTTATTATCTGCGAGCTTTATATAAAAGGTGATTTCGAGATGGTTAATTTGATGTTAATAATGATAGTTTCACTTAAGTTTCTTTAAAGGAGGCACTTTTTGTATTTTATGACAGCCGACTCGTTTCAGAGGAGATTGACAAATTGTAACAGTTTTATAATGAAGACAAAAACACTGAAAAAAGCCACTTCGCGAGATAAAAATCCACTGGTTTGACGAGGGGTCTCCGATTTAGAATAGTTGAGTACTTTAAGCTTACTTGACTATCGTTTTGTTTAATGGTATTTTACTACAATAATTTAATGCAGACATAGAAATACGTCAACACGAGACTTATTATTTTTATTATTGTATTATTATTTATATACACGATTGATTACTTAAATACCTAGTTCTAATTGGCATATTTCTTCAAGACCTTGTTGCAAACATATTATACTCTGACGAGACAATCGCGCAAATTTAATTAATATTATTTGTTTAGACCAATGATTCTCAATGTGGGCAATATCGCCCACCAGTAGCAATTTATGTCGCTCGTGGGGTGATCTTATATGATGTTGGATGATAGCTGTTGGCTGATTTGTACACTTACTTTTTTTTTTTTTTGTTATGTTATTGGTTTTCACCCATTAAGGGCGATCTCGGCCATGTATAATCAGTTAGATTTTAATTGTACAGATTGTTCTTAAAATTAGTTACTTTTAAACAAGATATAATATTTGAGCAAATAAAATTGAAGCAGATAAGTTAGATAAGTTAAACAGTGTAAATTTATGTGTGTTTTAATCCCCAATGACTTAAATTTTAATGCCATTTTATAAATGTATTTTGCTAATAAATTGTTAATTTGGGGGGAGTTGAGACTTAGAAGGCAGGGAATACTGGTAGGGAGATCAATTTTAAGTTTTACCAATTCATGCATAAAATTTGGAAATTGGTCATTGATAGGACATTCAAAGAAATTATGGTCCAAAGTGTCCTCTGACCCACAATCACAGTAAGGCGAGCTGACTATATGGAATCTGGCGAGATGACTAAGACAACAAGTGTGACCTAGTCTCATACGAGTTATGGAGGAAATATATTTTTTTGGCATGCAAGTGTATTTATGAAACCAGGGCTTGACAGAAATAAACGGTTGTATTAATGAGTACTGATGACCTTTTGTTAGAGAAGCTATTTTCCATTCAGAGGACCATTGGAGTTTGTATTTACTTTTTAGAATGGGGAAATAATCTCTAACTGGCACAGGAATACCATTTAACGGACCGTGAACAGTGGCTTCCTTAGCAATGGAATCCGCTATTTCGTTTCCAGTAATACCTAGGTGTCCTGGAATCCAAGCCAGGACCACTGACGTATTTGATAGTGAAATGGAATACAGGAGGTCTCTGATAAAGCAGATTAGGGAATCGCTATTAGAATTGAGTGGGGATGAACATATTTTTTGTAGTGAGCTAAGCGAATCTGAAAGAATGAGGGCGTTTCTAATATTGTGCGATTTGACAAGATGCAGTGCTTCTATGATAGTTATGCATTCAGCAGAGAAAATGGAGCATTCTTTGGGAAGTTTGTGTGGGAGACTCGTCTTTCTGTGTGGAACATAAATACTGGCCACGCAATGGGAATCCTGACTGAGTTTGGAACCATCTGTGAATAATTTTATACAGTTTGGCCAATTGTTTTCAATAATTTTGTTAAATTCTACATTATTTGATTGAGCTGAATTGTTTATATATTTTTTGCTTATTCCTATAAACTGGTGATCCTTGGGATAGAAAGTAAGGCTTTCATAGGAACACGAGTATAAGGGAAGAGATTCGTTACGATAGATGTTGGTGGGTATATCCAGGAAAGAGTTATAGCAGTGATAGAAAAGGGGGGGGGGGAATGTTTTTCCAAAAAGGATTTGAAATAACATCATACTTTAAAGATTGAAGTTTAGGAATCAAGGGATGGGATGTTATCGAGCATGTTTTGAAAATATATTTTTCTGCTAAGCATCGCCTTCTTATATGCAAGGGGGGTTCGCAGCATTCTACTTCCATTGAGTTGATTGGGGAAGATTTCATGGCTCCTAGGATAAGACGAAGAGACTTTGATTGGATCTTATCTAATTTATGTGAATTTGAAGAAGATATTGAATCAAACAGGCAAGATCCGTAATCAAGATGACTTCGGATGAGGGCATTGTAAAGAAGTTTTAAAGATGCTGGGTGGGAACCCCACAACACTCCGGACAGAAATCTAAGTGGATTGATATTGCTTTCACATTTTGTGATAACATGATTTATATGGGTGTTCCAAGTAAGCTTGGAATCCAAAAACATTCCCAGGAACTTAACTTCCTTAGAGATAGGGATGACTTCATTGCCAAATCTCACCTGAATATCTGGGAGCTTTCGACGACGAGTGAAGATGACAACTTTGCTTTTGGAAGGAGAAAGTTTAAGGCCATTACTATTTAACCACGCCAAGAGTTTTCTAAGAGCGTTGTTGATTGCTGACGCTGCGATGAAAAGATTGGGGGATATTTTGTAGAACGTTAAGTCATCGGCATATTGAAGTGTATCGCACATGAAATGAATAGATTTTTCCAGATCGAAAGTATAAATATTATACAGGATCGGGCTTAAGACAGACCCTTGCGGGAGTCCTTTGAATATGTGTCTAATGTGGGGAGAGGATCCAGGCCCGGCTACAAAAATAGTTCTCTGGGAGAGCAAATTAATAATGAATTGGACCAATTTGGGTGGGACGCCAATCGCCAATAATTTTTCTTTTAGAATGGGGATGACAACATTGTCATATGCTCCGCAGATGTCTAAAAACACTGCTATACAATATTCGTTTTTAGAAAGTGCTAATTTAACATCTGTCACAAGAGAGGAAAGGTTATCAAGGGTACTTTTACCTTTTCTAAATCCAAACTGCGAAGGGGAAAGGATTTGATTTTTTTCTGCGAACCAGTCTAATCTATTCTTAATCATCCTTTCAGCTACTTTGCACAGAGTAGAAGAGAGAGCAATCGGTCTATAGCTTGATACACTTGCTTTATTATAAACACTGTAGATAAATCCATTTGGTCCAATTTAATTCATTCGAGTGTGACTTTCCAAACGATAAGAATCAACAGCATTTATTGGTTTAGGTCAGGCATGGGCAACCTTTTCTCGTCTGGAATCGAATTGCCATTCTTCGAGTCGTTAATACGTTAATTGATGTACAAAAAAATATTGAAGAAAATAATATTAACATATCCTAAAGTGAAAAACGAAACCGGAAAAAATGACTGAAAATAAAAAGATTTCTGTCGCATCTGGGGTTCGAACCCAAGTCCTCTGCCTATCCAGGGCAACGCTCAACCAACTTAGCTAATGAGACCATTTCAATTTATGTCATCTTCATCGATATCATATCTCAAATTCAAGATTTGTGAAGATTTTTACTTTCTGTCATTTTTTCCGGTTTTGTCTTTCATTTTAGGATATGTTAATATTATTTCCTTCAATGATTAAATATTACAATGAGGTTTTTAAATCTCAATAAAAATAATTAATAATTAAAAATTTTAAAAAATATCTTGGAAAAATCGCATTCTCGGGAGCTCTGTCAAAAAACCATTCTTATAAAATTTTCACATGCTCAAAAACCGTTTTTATGGCCCTTGGTCAGGCTTTTGACTGCCAACTTTTCCTCAGTCTCAAAGTCAAACACGACCATAATTAGATCAAGAACCCCTCGTCTCCGGAGCGCTTAAGGGCAACGGCTGCGTGGCCTGTTTCATACAAAACTGAATTTTGGATTTGAGGCCAAAATTCTCACCCAAATTGAATGATTTTGTTTTAATCAAAAGGTATAGCAAATATCTAGTACGGGTTAGTATTATTTTATTTATTTATGTTTTAAATTATGAAATACTGGCGGACCTCGGCTTTCGCACATTCAACTTTCGCACAATTCGCTATTTCGCACATTTTTGTAAAATAGTTTTTTTTTTTTTGGCGATAATGGAAAATGTTTTGTTTCCGTGCAGTTGTTTCCCTGTCACACTATGAAATACATATGAACCAGGTCCATACTGTGAAAACGTGTTACGTTCTGTTCGCACATATGCATTAACATACGAGCACGAGCGAGTCTGAATGCATGCGTTTGTATGTACTAATTTGTACACACTCCCGTCTGATCTCGACAGGTTTAGTTTTGCGTCAGCGCACATACCGTTCGCATTGTTCTGCGAGTTTTGTTTCAAATATTTCGTACCCGTCTTAACATGAGTGAGAAACGAAGAAACTGCGAAGTAGATATGGCTAAAAAAATCAAGAACCCATAAACTTCATACAATCGAAACGAAGATGCATATAAAAAAACGCTCTGAAAGTGGAGAGTCTTATGCTTCAATCGGCCGTTCGTATAATATAAACAGGTCTACGATATGTTCAATATTAAAGAATAAAGATAAAATTAAAGAATATGTAAAAAAATTTGGAAATATATCATCAAAAATTGTTTCCAAAGGGAACGGCATAGTGATGGATGAAATGGAGAAATCTTTGTGTTATTGGATAAGTAATCAAAATCAATAAAACATCCCTCTGAGTACTTCAATGATTCAAGCTAAGGCTCTTAGTTTGCATAAAGATTGGAAGGCTAGACTAAACGAAAATTCTAACACATGTTCATGCAAGTAACGGCTGGTTTTCAAATTTTAAAACAAGGTATTCTTTACACAATATTAAATTCACTGGAGAATCAACTGATGCGGATGAAGATGCTGCAAAAGACTTCATTTCGTCATTGTCCAAAATTATTGAAGATGGAGAATATACCTCTAGTCAAATATTCAATGTAGATGAGACTGGAAGAAGATGCCTAATCGTACATTCTTATCAAAGGACGAATCAGTTGTCCCTGGTCATAAACCTTCTAAAAACCGATTGACATTGCTTCTTGGTGGAAATTTAGCTGGTGATTTAAAATTGAAGCCAATGTTAGTTTATCAAGCAGAAAATCTTAGAGCATTGAAAGGTAAAGATAAAAAATTG
>JAHDVE020007468.1:0-20492 GCA_022606495.2 Halesus radiatus | reverse complement strand
TTCCTATATCCACAATAAAGAATAATGTTAAAATGAATTCCAAGGGTAAAATCATATACTTAGCCGAAGAGAATAAAAAAAATATAGAACCATGCAATAGAATTGATGAAAATCAACACCTTGATTCTCTTTTACTTGCAAATAAGACAAAACTAAACCATAAAAACTACTTGTAAAATGTTTATTTTTTCTAACCAGAAAATATAGTTATTGGCAAAGACAAATACTTGGAAATGGATACTGATTGCATTTCTATCAACCGTCACAAGTTAACCCTACTAAAACAACACAATTCAAGTACCATGAAAAGAATAGAAAACAAAAATTGATTTTTATAAAGAATGTTTGCTTGTTGTTTTTCACATCATTGTATCAAATAAAATTTCCCACATATCCAATTGATCATCATTGAATTATGGCATTTTGATGTCAAAAGTTATCTTCAGATCTCCTTTATTCACGCCCTTTCCCTTGAGAGTCATTTTACTATTGGAACTGATTGGTCCCTTCGCCTTAATTTTGAAAGGCTTTCCATCCAAATGCTTGATCTCTCTATTGATACCAAAGATCGCCTCCTCCAAACTTATTTACACGATGTGCTAAAGAATGTTATTACCTTTTCCTCTTCGCCAAGCACCCTGTGTCACCTCGACAAGCTCTACCAAAATATCTGATGGGGCTCCAAGCAACCTTTAATCACCTCCGTTTCTTATTCTTATTTATTTACCATTCGGTAGGCCTTTTTATATAACTATCTGGACTTTGTCAACTTCATAAAGTAAACGGTCTCCTCTGCAGGAATGGCATTTGACTCCATCAGCTTTACCATATCCTCTACATGCAGGACATGCTTTTTAAACATTTGAAACCTGACCATTCATTTGTTGAACGCTTGCCATCTCAAAGCCTTTGCCATTGCACTTCGGGCATGGTTTCAGAGATGCTGGGTTTTCCGATCCTGACCCTTCACACACAGGACAACTCTTTTTCCTGAGGTAAGTCATAGTCACATTTGCTCCATTGTACACTTGTTCAAGTGTAATGGGTAATTTGATTTTGATTAAAGGTCCTTTACGATAATCACTAGGAAGAATATTTTTAAAAAATATAAATAATACATATGTATTTTAAGATGAATCTACTTTTGAGGATTAATATCATTGGCTGTTTTCATTCCGTCTCTTCCATATCGCTAGTATTTAGCTCTCTTCATATCATCCTTTAGTATGTTATATGCTGGGAGTTAGTTCAAAATTGCACAATACATATACATATTTTAATAACTTATTTTTTTTTACCTTCTTCAACCAAAACTAATTTTTTATAAGCATCATCTGATGACGAATCTTCTAGAACCTTTTTCTGAGACCTGTATGCTTGAACAATTTATAGATTAGTCGCAGTTGGTTTGATCTCTAAAATTTACAAATAAGTACGGAGTTATCAGGAATTGGTTGGAATTTGTAAGAAATATAAAGCAATAATCAAGATTCTTTGTGAGATCATTTGGTACTTAAAACATCGAAATAGAATGGGTCGATGATGCACTGGACACTCGAGATTATTATTAAAAAGAAACACAATTTGCTACACTCCAACATCTTTATTATTATGATTCCTAATTGTAGTACTTTAACTATTGTTTCTGTATTATTTATGTAATTATTCTTTAATAATATCTAACTTTTTTTTTTTTAAATATCTATATCTTAATTAATAAAATAAAAATCACATACAATCAGGTTTATATTTTTTGTTCTTTCGCAAATCTACGATAGAATTCGTAGAGTTTCTCTCCACACAAAACTCTCAGAACTGTTCTCTTCAGCCTTACTTGCCCTTCGTAAGTCAGCACGATAAACACGATATCCTTTCCTTCGGCCACGAAGTCCATAATCTTGATAATATCATTTGGGTTTAATGGTTTGCAATATTTGTCGACTTCCAATTTTTCGGGGCTTTTTCGAGTAGTTTTTTTTCTTGCTCGTATTGATGTGTTAGGAGTTCGTACAAAATTAAGAGCTGAATTTAAGTGAAGAAAGATAATAAACAAAATAGTCAACACAAGTACAATCAATAAAGATAAAGAAATTATTAAAAAAAAAATCTAAAATAAATGTGGCAAAGATTACTTTGTTGTTTGTAGTATGATCTGACGAGCTATTTTTTCCTCAACTCTTTCTTGTGCACAGTTTCGTCAACGAGGTCAGTATCTTCGATCCAGTCGGGACGGGAGTAGTTCTTCCATTTGATGAGAATGAGTCTCTTGCCGTTCTCGAGCTTTTCGTTGAGGATTTTTTAAATTTCGAAAAACTTCTCTTTGGCTTTCGGCATTTGATATATTGGTTAAAAAATATGTAATGTATTTTTTATTATATGTGTTTATATAATTAATTTTTGGATTTTAAATAATTATATCACGTTATTTAAAATAAATAAATAAAACTCGGCTCTAAATTTATATTTATTTAATTCATACTTTTTAATATAATAATATAGATCTTAAGCAAAGGATTGTCTGAGTAACACTCTCATACATATATTATCTATGTATAATATATTTTAATACTTTCTTACCATTACTTATTTTTGCTATCATATTTGTTGTTGCTAGTATTATTGTATTTTATAATTCGATACAGAAAATATATTCTTATCAATAAAAAAAAAAAATCAACTATAATTTCTACGATTTGCTTTTTCTCATCCGCTCTCTTATATTTTTCATAAATATATATATACATGCAGATTACATAAAAAGTATTATACCTATACACTTTTTAATGATAACACAACAAACCAATAAAAATCTATGCAACCTTCTGCAACTCGACGATAATTACTTGTCCTCACAGGCCATCATCATCAGGCGTCAAGACAAAAATAAGTATCAAAAATGCATGTTCAATACTTTCATCAAACGTAACGCAGCCATCTCCGCCCACATCCAGTCCTATGCTAGAGACTATGAGGTGGCGTTCCCAGACTTTTCCCAGAGAAAGGCACAGACCCAGTCCAACCCAGCGAGAAAATCCCACCCGCCTCAACGAACAGAGGGGAAAGCAAAGCCACTCCCTCATGAACATCTGCCTGGCATAATCGGAATGGTTGACAAAAAAGAGAATCTAAAAACAGCAGACTGCAATGACGCCCCACGCTCAGAGAGTCCGAACACCCGACCTGTTAGATAATTGGATTCTCAGATATCCTGGGACTTTTCAAAAATCGATAAGACATCTGCCCTGAGTTATAATATGTTTTTGGAACAAGGCACACAAAGATCCTCAGACTTGCTAATAACCCCGCCCCATACAGATAATAATATATTAACGAACAACCTGAGCTTGAATGGAAGGAAACTGAAAGCTCTGGATTGGATGAATAAAGAGGAGAAGGAAGAAATATTTCAGAATCACAAAGAGTCGTTCAATTGCAAAATCCAGAAAAAACCTTACCAGTATCTGGTGGTTTTGTCAAAGTTGGGCAACCAAAATAATAACAATACTTTTATTGATAACGAAGCCAATAATATGATAATCGGTAAAAAACTTGGCGCTTGCACTTTCATTAAGAAGAAGAGAATTGGCATGGGCCATAGTGAGCAAACTTTAATTGGTTACGATTCATCCGACAAATAGAATATGAAAAGCAAGTAATTCAGGATCGAGAGCCAGTTGCAACATCATCGAGATTCGCTTCTGGAGCTGAGCAAGCAGCGATGTGGGATGAAGAACCAAAATAGTTGTTTCGCACCTTCTTCGTCGAACAACTCAAGACTGCAAGCTGGACTGCTCTTCTTGGATAAAGTTCAACGAAGAGCTGAGGATTAACGTCGTTTTTACTATTTCTGATCTTATACTTTATTACTAATATTTTATGTCTAATTTCAATCTTTTAGGTGATTGACAGACTATATTCCTTTATTAAAATCCTCTATTGAAAAAATAAAAAAAAAAAAGCTTTTGAAGATATAATGAATTTAAAAAAATAAATTTTATCGATAAATTAAATTTAATTGAGCTCGCTCTCATTTTTTCTTTAAGATTCTAAGGTTTTTAATTTATTAATTTTATTACTAAATATAATATAATATGTTATTTTGGTTATAGGTCATTCCAACAAAAGAATAAGAAATTATTTATTTACGGTCATTGCTATGAAACGTTAAAATATTCCAGAATTTTGATGCTTTAGTGATCAAAACCTTACCAACAAAACTCATGTGTACATTTCCTACTCAACCCAGAGCCAATAAATGGGGTTTATCACTTCAATTTAGCTAAATAATCGAAGATTAAAATATACATCAAATGGACTTACAAATAAAAATAATAAAATAAATTCCTACATAATTTGATGGATTTAAAAAATATCTATCTATATTTTATATTAGTAATATCTTATTATACTATTGGGTTATCTTACGTATGTGTAAAATATCTTAATTTTTCTCGTATCTTTTATTTTTAAAAATACTTTTTGTTTATTTAAACTAGAAAATCATTGTAGAGATACATAAAATCCATATCCATATATATATATATAGATAGATTATAAAGTGTTCCATAATAAATTATACAAAACTTTTCAAACAATATTAACTCTATATCTTATTTATCAAAATGATTGGAATCAATGGTTTCGGAAGAATTGGAAGACTTGTCTTGAGGGCAGCCTATGAGAACAAGAAGAACGTCAAAATTACAGCCATCAATGACCCCAATATGGATCTCAAGTACATTCAGTACCAGCTCAAGTACGATTCAGCCCATCTCAGGTTCCCATTCCATGTTGAGACATGGGAAAAAGGAATCATTGTTGATGGAAACAAAATCAGAGTTTACAACGAGAAGGCACCAGTAAAACACATACTATTATTTTATAATCTATTCTTTTCTAATTCCTTGGATTGATATTAGGAACAAATTCCTTGGGGTGAATCGGGTGTCAACATTGTTGTGGAATCCACTGGTGTGTTCCTTACTCAGGAAAAAGCACAAGCCCATCTGAAGGGCGGTGCCAAAAAAGTCATTCTCTCCGCTCCTGCTAAAGATAGCACTCCCACCTTTGTCATGGGTGTTAACCACAAAGAATATAAACCTGATATGAACATTATCTCCAATGCTTCCTGCACCACAAACTGTCTCGCTCCTATTGCTAAAGTCATCAATGATAACTTTACCCTCACTGAAGGACTGATGACCACTGTGCATTCTGCAACTGCCACCCAACTTGTTGTCGATGGCCCTTCGAAGGGTGGAAAGGACTGGAGAGCTGGGCGAGCTGCCAGCATCAATATCATCCCCTCGACAACGGGAGCCGCAAAGGCAGTGGGTCTGGTACTGCCTGTCTTGAAAGGAAAATTAACAGGAATGGCCTTCCGAGTGCCAACTGTGAACGTATCTTGTGTGGATTTGACATTCAAAACCGAAAAAGCTGTCAAGTATGAAGATATTTGCAAAGCTATGAAAACTGCTTCTGAAGGCGATCTCAAGGTTCACAAAACCCGCATATGCAATAAACAATATTTTTGTGATATATATTTAAATTATAGGGTATTCTTGGTTATTCAAATGAATAAATCGTATCATCAGACATCATGCACGACTCCCACAGTTCTGTGTTCGACGAGAACGCTGGTCTTTCTTTGAACTCCAACTTCCACAAAGTTATTTCTTGGTACGACAACGAATGGGGTTATTCGAACAGAGTCCTTGATTTGGCGAGATACATTGCTGATGCGAGCAAGCTTTGAGTGGTCAGTGTGATTTATCTTATTTTATATGTCAATTCACAATGATATAAAAATCAATAAAACCATCATTGGATTCAACATATCTTAAACAAACATAACAAATAACATTCACCATTTTTATTGAGTATTTCAAAAGTATAATATAAGAATATTCAACCTCTCATTTTTCTAAAATATAGTCATTCTACCATTTCTTTGCAATTTTAAGTATATAAATATTTTATTTGATCGATATTATTTTTATTAACTAGTTTTTTGATAAATTCCACTTCTTATATTTATATAATTTAACATATATTCATAAAATATTAATTGAAAACAAAAATGGAACAGTCCAATAATATAGCTTCATCTGCAATATAAATCACAGAACCTAGCGAACAACCTTATCAGTTCAAGATCTTCGTGAACAACTGCAACGACTACCTCGGCAGCTAGGTGGTGGAGACATTAAGAAATGATCACATCATCGAACTCAACCCCAACATCATAACTGGCACTCTTAATCCTCTCGATAAATCTGCCCCTCCCGAAGACATTCTGCAAGTCGAAGTAGACATACAAATATATATATGCATTAATCGCTATTTTTACTTAAAATAATAATCTATAATTGTTTTAGTTCAGCAACAAAACTGCCTACAACACTTTCATCCAATTCGCAGATATCATCGTTTTCGATTTAAATTTCTCAAACCTTCAATAGTTCGAGTATCTCCTCAAGGTTCTCAAATATATGAGGCTGACGACCAGCAAGACAATCATCTGTGTTTCCAATTTTCTCTCTTGGAATCAGACGAACCATCGCGAACTCAGGGCCGGGACATCGGATCTGGCTTTAAGGAAATCTCAATATTCATATATCAAAGATTTAGAAAATATGTGTCTGAACATTTCAAACGAAAACGACCGAGTCAAAGGGTACGTCATTTGTACAGGCTTAGTCTATGGGTTGGGGGAAAAAGCTTTATTTCCTTATTTCAAGCAAGCAATCCTGCAGAATCCCGAAGAATTGATCGTGATGGGGGAAGGCAGAAACTTTCTCCCAATGGTCCATATCAAGGACCTCTGCTCTTTGATCGAATAGATCGCATTTAATAAACCCGATAAAAACTATTACCTGTTCTGCGATGAGACGAAGGTGACTCAGTACGAACTTGTCCAGATAATATCGCAGAGTATGGGAAACGGAAAAGTCAAGGTTCACCCGATTGAAGAAGTGAACTGTTCACCTGAATACAATTTCATGACTCTTGACTTCAAGTTCGTAGAGGATTCTTCTTCGCTGATAAGCAATTGGCATTGTAAATCAGGGTTTATTGCCAACATTACGAAGGTAGTATCTGAATTCAACCTGTATCGAGGAATCAAGGCTAACAAAATTTATGTTAACGGTATGCCTGTTTCGGGAAAGTCAACGGTCGCTGAAACCTTATCAAAGCATTACAACTTGCCATTATTGAAGATTAAATAAACGATTGAGTTTGCGAAAAGTCAGCCAGGCGAATTTGGGGAGGAAATTGTGAAGACACTCGACAGTATCAAGTCGAAGATGGTCTAAGAGGAGCAGAAAGCATTTGAAGAAGCGAAGAAAAAAAAGAAAGCAAAAAAAGGAGACCCTGTAGAATAGTTCAATTCCGATAAATGTATCCCACGACTTCCAGATTCATTTTTAATCAAAATCTACAAATGGAGGCTAAGTCAGCCAGATTGCCAAAATAAAGGCTATGTTTTGGACGACTGGCCAAAAACTTATGATCAGGCCCACCAGCTGTTCACCAAAGCAGTCGAAGGGAAAAATGAGGTGGATAGCAGTACCTTGCCCAACACTTATTTTTCTATTGACTCTACTGAAGATGAAATCAAAGATAGGCTGAAGAAACTATCCCCAGAAGTGGTGCATGGAACTCACTGGAATGAGTAAGCGACGAATAGAAGAATCCATGGATTCAAAAAAAACAATTAACATAAGCCAGTTACTCAATATTTCAAAGAAAACAGTGTCGAAGGCAAACAGCTTCCTTTCAGTTGGGCTGATAAAAATATATTAATATCATTCGTGGAAAGGGTAATAAAATAAATAAATTAACTATATTTCAATACAATCAATTCATATTTTATATTTATTCAGAATGGTCCTATTGGGATGACTCCAGCAGATCCACTCCCTCAAACAAAAGAAACAACCCAGGCTGCAGACAAATAGAGTGGCACTGCAGGAGACAGTTCTCAAGCCCAGGCCAAATCAGATGATAAAAATCCTGAAATAGGCTTTAACATGGATCTCCTGAAGTAAAATGAGAAAAAACTGCTCGATTAGAAATCAAAGCCGATAAGGCAGTATTTGATTGACAACGTCATCCCGCACCTCACTTAAGGACTAATAGAAGTGTGTAAGCAGTTACCTAAGGATCCTCTCGACTATCTCGTAACTACAATTCTTTTTAATAAAAAACTCATTATTAATCATTTATGGCCTGTTTATTTTTATTTCTTTATGTATAGATAAGTTTTTTGTAAAAAAAGCAGCATAAACTGACATAAGAAGAGTAACAATGATTTCATCGATAATATATCAACAGTTGTAGAGGTTTCAAAAATAATATATATATATTTGGTGCTGTATGATCACTATCAATGCAAATATTGTTTCTAAAACAAAAATACCTATATAGATCTAGGATCACAATCAAATATATTAATATTAATTGATAATATAGCTACTATCACAATGAGTATTTGTCCAATTTTTTCCCTTATTTAATCTGAATTAATGGACCAAATAGAAAAACCCACAATTCTAATAAGATGGTTAATAGGAAAAATCATTAAAAAAAAATCTTAATTTTCCAATACGGTGCGTTTTTTTTAAATATTTGGTTGAAAAATAATTTATTGCAATTCGATGGTTGAAGAAATTGGAAAATTCTTCTTCAAAAATGTAGGCATAAAAATAAAAGAATTAAATTCCCTTGTTATCTAATCTTAATATTAGAATTAATAAAGGAGTCATATATTCGAAAAAAAGAAAATCGATTAAAGCTCCCGTATTTTTTTAATTTTTTTTATGGAACACATAAACAAGGAGAATTATAAAAAGGATTTGATGAAAAATATAACTCAATCAAAAATATAGAAAATAAGAAAATAAAGAAAAAAACAAAGAAAGAAACTGGAATAATAAATATATAAAAAATTAGGGTATCAATATATAAATATATTACAAAAATATTGAATCAAATTTCGGTATTCTTTTCTATTCTTTTTATTATCCCTTTTCCCCACTCAAAAATTTATATTTTTAACAAGATGATTGTTAATACTATTGAATCCATCAGTCCGTCTTTTTCTGCAACAGACTAATCAAAATAACTGAATGCCCCATCATCATCACAAGCCTAAGTACCAAATATTTAACAAACTGGCCAAACAACTCCAAAACAAATTGGCTAAACTCCGAAATAGTCGTGTGCTGTGATGAAGAGATCAATGTTCACAGGGTCTCGCGGTAACAATACCAGTAGTTATTAAAAATTGTCCACCTATTCTTCGTTCGCTCTTACTGGGATCGAAAAACAGAAAGATACTCTTGCACATACGAATTCTGCCAGAAGACTGAGCTACGCGCAGGGTGCGCAACATCTGGAGTTTGGGGGCTCGAAACCCAAGGGAATGGCCAATACTTCCATCGTTAATAATATGAACTTAACATTTGGGAAAAATCCTTCCATTCGATCCAGAAAACAATCTTAGAATTTCACTGCCATGGCTCAGAACATGTACTCCTCCCATATACTCTCCAACAATAACAACTGCGACAGGGCAAAACAGTCCGACCCCAACCCGCACGAAGGACCAAGGGTGAGTGTTTTACTGAATATGGGAAGGTTTATTGAAAACGAACCAGCTTCTCCATACCACAATAGTCCTGCAAATTTCCCTATTACAAACTCAAGCAGCAGCTACGATATTTTTCATCACCCTTCCCATTCTAGTAGCTCAAACCAAATCAAATATAAAGATGAAAGTCATGTCAATTAGAAGAAAAACGGGAACACAAGTATTTATTGTAATAATAATCAGTCTTCCGCTGGAACTCCCCAGAGATTGGATCATCAAGTTAAAGTGGTGAGTCACCAAAAAATTACAGAAAGGCATAATTCCTTCTCGTTTAGCCTGGTACAGAATTAACTAGAGAAGCTGCAAACGCCGCTTGAGACAACTCCCGCTCAGGATTGTTTGACGCAAGTCAAGCCAGTCTAAGTCTCAATTCTTATAAATAATACGCAATAAACGCAACTTACAGCTGACTACTCTACCATCCCAATGAGTAATCTCACACCCAATTACGTCGGGGACTCCGATAACAAATCCCTCTCGACTGCTACTGATGCTTGCCGTTCAAGCTGCAACAGCAGAGTTTAAAAAACAAATAAAACCGCAACAACAGGAAACATGTTCAAGAAAAAGGCAAGTATTGCATAACATCTTGTGGAGTTTCAGCGAGAAAGCAACCTCAGCCAACCCTTAGCCAAAGAAGAGGAACCGGCAACTTCCACATCGAGCCGAAAACTCTTTCCTTCTTCCGATAGATTTTCAGCTAGTCCCGCCCGTCGTCATCATACCAAAAACACATCGATATTCGGTCTTCGCCAATCCCATACTTCGCAGTTTGCTAGTAAGAGAAGTTAAATACTTTGCAAATAAGACTTTGTAATAGGCAAAAAATTGGGCAAAGGCAAGTTTGGCGACGTCTTCTGCGCTAAGCATATAAAATCAGGGTTCGTGGTGGCGTTGAAGCTCATCCAGAAGGAGCTAATCAAGAAGAATAGCCTGGAGACACAGATCGCGCGGGAAGTAAAAGTACAGTGCTATTTGAGACACGGTAATGTTGCTGCTCTATACGGGTTCTTCTGCGATGAAGAACACGTGTTCTTAGTGCTGGAACTGTGCACGGAGGGACAGCTGTTCAACATTCTCAAAGAAAGAAGGAGGCTTCCCGAGGTGTAGGCAGTCGAAGTTATCGCCAAGGTAGTGGATAGCGTTGACTATTTGCAAAGGGAGAGGGTGATTCACCGAGATATTAAACCAGAGAATATCATTATGCAATATGTAAGTTCCTAGTTATATCACTCAAGTTATTGGTTCTTTGAAATGTTTTTGTTAATATTTTATATGTTTCAGGGTGTTCCAAAACTATGTGATTTCGGTTGGGCTGTGTACAATAGCAGTGATGCTTTTAGGCAGACCATATGTGGGACTCCGAGTTACGCCGCACCTGAACTTATTGAGGGGCAAGAGTAT
This sequence comes from Halesus radiatus, assembly GCA_022606495.2. Lineage (NCBI taxonomy): Eukaryota > Metazoa > Arthropoda > Insecta > Trichoptera > Limnephilidae > Halesus > Halesus radiatus. The sequence continues at coordinate 9,433 of JAHDVE020007468.1, read as the reverse complement.
AACCATAAAATCGATATTTGGGCCATCGGGATCCTGAGTTACGAAATTCTAGTCGGAAGAATTCCTTTCAAACTGAATTCACAGAATGACCTCACGAAAATCGTAAATATAAATACTGAATATATCCCATTCCCAACATTATCACTATGTGTTATACATTTTAGATAACAGAAGAGATAAAGTTTCCGGAGTACGCCGAAGTTAGCGAGGTGGCCAAAGATTTTATCACCCATATCCTCAAGAAGAGTCCTGACGAGAGATATGAGATTGAGTAGATCCTGCACCACAAGTTCCTAAAGAATAGGTCTAAATCCTAAATCTAGAAGGAAATGGCAGATGTTAAATTTTGATTTCAATCAATAAAAATATAGAGATACAGATATATTTTTTACTTTTTTTCTCTTGTATGTTTTTATGTCTCTTTATTAGTTCCTATTTTTTATTGATTAAAACTATTAAAGGTATGAAAATGTTGACAGCCATTTTTTGGTCTTAACATCTGATATCATTTTGATTATGTTATAGAAAAATTTAATTTTTTTATTTATTTTTGTTAAAATAACTTTATTTTCATTGCAATTATAATATTTAGATGAAAATAATAGACTTCCTTAAATATTTTTTTTTTACTGTAAATGGTGATCGAAATGTTTAACTACACTTTATTAAAAATTAATAATCAAAACTGAATTCTTATAATAAACACAATAATTACTTTTATTATTATTATTACTATTACTATTATTTTTATTACAATCAAACTTTTTTAAAATGGAACCATATAAAAAATACGGCGACCGACGTTTACTTTCTGAAAATATATCATTGGCTAAAAACTCCAATTCTAAAGACTATACTGACCATTCAACCAGCCAGGCCAAGAAATTCGGAGACGGTCAGGTGCTGGAAATATTGTCTTGCATTATCTGCGTAGAAAGAGTAGTCAATGCCCATATGTGTCCCTACTGCTCCAAGCTCTGCTGCCAAGTCTGCATCAATTAATGGCTTGACACTAATAACTCTGAATGCCCAAACTGTCATCGATTCCTTCGCACATCGGAACTCGTGAATTGTTCACGATTCGCCAAACAGATAAGTGATGTAACTACTACAAAATTTCATGAAATTTATTGGTATATCTGTATATATTTTATATCTTTAAAATGTTACTTTTAAATAAATGTTATCAGTTTTTTTTTCTTTAATGGATGTTTTATATTTTATATTTAATTGTTAGACGGTGAAATTGCTGATCAAGAAATAATCTGATGATGAGATGTGTCAGAAACATAGTGAGAACAAACTTCAGTACTATTGTAAGACTTGTAGAATTCCCATTTGTTCTGATTGTGCATTGTTTTCCTCAGATGTAAAATATACGAAAATTAAAATTAATTCATTTGTCCATTTGTTATCCACATCATACAATTTATGAAATAATCGTAATATCAGCATAAATAACATGAGTTCGATAAAATGTCAAATGTTATTAGTCAGAAGGAATAGTAAATTAGGGGGCAACTCGCTGTCCTTGCAGAGAAGAGAAACTAGTTCAGGAAAAACCTCGAATAAATTTAGGATCAATTGGAAGATATTAAACATTTAAAAAGCAAAAAAAGTGGGGAGATCTAAAGGTTCACTGACAATGTATAAGCAATGCATAAAATAATAATTAAAACTCTGATAAATATATGTTTATGATTTATAGCTATGTGAGAGAATTGATAAGAAACATGGATAGATTTCCTCCTTATACTAAAGGTACTAACAAACATTATAGTTCCAATGGTAAAATATCAAGAGCCGTTGTGAAGCAAGCTTCGATAAGATTCATGGCTTCTCAAAAACCAAACTCTTAAACGAATATTAATAAATCCTAGAGTAGCTCGCCAATTTCGATATTTAGAGCGTACCTTTTGCACCAGCCCCATTTATCGAGAGCGATATGTCCCCCCTTTACTCTAAGCACACATTCCTCATCCAGCAGTACACACATCTGCGCAGGAAGAAATAAGTCTACTTTACAAATGTGGTCAGTCTACGCGACCAGCAATGGAGACTCAAGATCTACCCGAACGGGAACTAAATCTCAGAAGAAGTCAGTGTTTCCATATTTGTAGAGCTTGCCTAAGGGGTGTAGGAGATTGGCAATTATACATACAAATTGTAAATATGTAACCAGAAGAATAGATCACAGAAGATGGCACGGGAATTTGAGGCGAAGTTTTAGATCGGGGAATGCTGGGGCTATAACGCATTTTCCAAAATCTGCACCCTTTATGATTAGGGTTTCATTAATCCTGACGATGATAGTCTAGAAATCGCATTTTATATTAAGTAACCCAGTTAGTCCAACCAAGCGATAGACAGGAACAAGTCCATCGAAATCAGGAAGAGAGAAATCGAAGATAATCAGAACAAAATCATGGAACTTAGGGCTTTGTTGAAACTGGAGCCAGGGTCAGGAGAACGAACAATAGCATTAGGGGAGACAGGATCGAGACTGGGGTCCTCTATCAGAAGGCAAATTTCTCAGCCATCGGTACAACCACACAATGCACAGCAATTAAATGAATAGGAATTTATAGAGCTCGATGAAATTTGTGAGATATGGGGGCCAGATCTACAAAATTTGGAGGAATCACCAACCATCGAGGACAGCGAAATATTTACTCCTGTAATCTTAACATAAAGGGATTTTCGTCCTCGCCCTGATAATAAGGATAGGGTTCGCCTTTATCAGTGAGCGTTTATGATTTTTCTTTTTCCTATTTAATAAATCGAACTTTTTTTAGGTTTTTTTAATTGAACTTAATTTTTACTAATCAACCATTTTTATTTATATATTAAAATATGTATTATTATAAATCTTAAGAATTCATTTTCGTTTAATTTGTTCAACAATAATAATAAGTAAACATAAAAATACCGACAAGTAAAAAATGTAGAGTATTTTAAATATAACTAGTATTTAAAAAAAGAAAATCCATTCGCTCACACCTAAGTGGGTTAGACCATATCATTTGAAGCTTTATTGATTTTTCTTTTTCGAATAAAGCTATTGACTTCATTTTCTTTAATTAAATAACAAAACATTTATTTTTTAGTCTTAAACAGTTTCTTTGAACATTGTTTTATGGTATTATGATTCAATCCTCACCACTTTTTATCTATATTATTGTATCAACTGATTATCTTTTATTTGATATTATATAAAATAGTTTAATTAGATAAATCTATTATATGTTTATAATGTTATTATTGGAAAATACCCATCTCTAGAATATACACATGCATCTTTATAAAAGAATATTATTAGTAACAACGATATACTTCTATATTATGCATATTTAAGTGCTTGTTTTAATTTTTAGATTCAATAATACCTTTTGACCCCCAACTTAAACAAAATGAAAATGCCACAATCTCCCCCAATTAACTAAACATGAATCTAATCATTCGTATTCACATGCTTAAATAAAACTCCTTCCCGTACTCCCAGGAGTACGATGACCAAAATGGATTCGAGGACGATCTCCTTCTTCCTCGCAAATCCAGTTGCAGTTCCATTCACAAATTTCTTAACTTCATCAGCGATGATAATAATGATCCTAAAAATAATAGTCATAATAATTATAATTGTCCTTCAAGTCGCGATTTCTTAGATATGTTTGCTGATAATTCTGAATAGCAAGGCATACCTCTTCTTGACGGGAGTTAGGATTTTTAATGTAACTCAAAACAATATTATATGGAAATTGATCCGGATATACTGATCTTCAACAACGAAGATCACAGACCATCTTAAATTCGAATGCAGGTCCAGTAAAACATACCAACCATATTACCGGCAGGAGAAGTGCGTAACGAAGTGCAAGGCCATCGGTAAACATAGGAGTCAAAAAACACTCCCTGCGTTCCGAAGAAAAAAAGGATAAGGAGACCCAAACCAGCACATTTGAGGGTTGAGAAAAAGAAATTTTACGACAAGAACATTTGCAGAAACATTGTCAGGAAGGCAATACGAGGGCTCCAGATCGGACTTTATGACGAGCAACTCTACGGCTTTTCGAAAATGGAGAGAACACGGCTTGATGATCTGAAAAGGTCAATCGTTGTGAAAATAGAAGAGCTCAACGGCCCCAACCAACTGACTGGTTTTATCGAATCCAGTAGTAAAGCAGCCAGAGTCTTCAAAGAGTACCTGGTGTGGTATCTAAAGTAAAGATACGTGAGAGAGGCGCTGGCAGAAGGACACATGACAAACATCAAAGCTTATATTCTATATAAGAACGCCGTGTTGTTGCAACTGCTTAGATAATGAGTAGTATGTTTATTTGTTTGCATAAAAAATATAAAGAACATTTGAAAAAATTAATATTTATAGATTTTTAGCGATCGATCTTTATTCATTAATGTAGATAATCATTATTTTTATGGCTTCTATTGAATCCTCTCTATATTTAACTTATCACATTACTGTTAAAATACTATAATGAATAAAGCAAAGAAATCGCCACTTCTACGATAAGTAATTAGGCAGTAGTAGAACAAGTAAAAATACAACTGAATAAGGACTAAGAAAAATGAACAGTAATGCAGAGTTTCATTTATTGGCGCGAAAAGTCAAGCTCTTTTTATTTTTATGAGCATTCTTATCTACGAGCTCATTCCTCGAAGTATTTGCGATGTTCGGCAAACACACAGATTTTCTGACCTGAAGACTTTTCTCTATAATTGAACTTAAAATTCGCTTATTCTTTTACGAGTACCGACTGATGGAATTGACAAATTCTCTCTCCAGTTTGTACTGCTTGTTGAGTCTGTCCACATTGAATGACATGTCAGCTTTTGCATTTTTTATCTCGTGTGCAAGGCGATAGTTTTCATTCACTATCCTTCGAGACTCGCCTCTTCTCAAGCCTGAATTCAAGCTTTTGAGAGAAGAGCTTGAAGACTTTCTATTAAGTCCACTCGCTGATTTTAGGCTATGGTTTGAATTGCTTCTGGATATTTTTCCAGTATCTCTTTTGTGGATTTCCTCAAGTCTCTTGACGATTTGGTCATTTTGTTTCTGCAGCCGATCGAGTCTGCATCCCTGCACATAATGGAAAGAGCGCTGCTTTGAGGTAGTGATTTTCCGAAACAAGCTGATATGCTTGTGAAAGGGTTTGGTGGTGGGGATGTGGTTGTTGATTTCGTTAATATTGTGGCAATGAGCCTGGAAGTCCCTGTTGAACTCGACGACGCGATTGACTCTGGTGTCTGCAACGGAAGCACGCAGATTAAAATTAATCATTGACCAATATATAATGGTATTAAATTTAATTGCTAATTTTAAAATGAAGGATTATCTTATGGTTAATCCCTTTAGGGAAATTTGATTTAGATCTCATGTTTGAGAATATTTATTGTCTACAAATGTATAAATTTATATTTATTACTTTTCATTTAAAAAAAAAAAGAATGAACAATCTCGATTTTGTTAAAAAAAAAATATATCAAAAACTGGCAAGTTTACCTGATTAGCCGCTACATCTCCATCTCGTAGATCTGTCTTTGATCTAAAACTACCCTTTTACCTCTATTAAGATTGAACAAACTCCCTTTTTTTCACTATAATTTGGGTATAAAAATATTCTTACATATCGTAAACCCTTGAAATAAATGAAAATTAAAGTATTGACATTACCATAATTTAATCGCAATTAAATTGTATGTACCTTTGTTTCGATTAAAAAATATAACAAGAGACAGACTTCTTTTTCGCACTGTTTCTTATTTAAATATACATTTGCTTAAAGTTTGACATTTTCTACTGAACCAGATTGGAATTAATGCCGATATACTTCATGTTCCATATTTACCAGAAGAAAATTAAAATCTATCGCTACCCTCCTTTTCTGTACAAAATAGACTTGAAACATATCAAAGGCGGATTCGAAAAAAAACTGATATCTTTGATGAATAGAAAATACAATGAAATAATACCTTAAAAAATAAATGGTGACGTGGGAAAAGTTTATATATTAATTCACCCAATTAAAATTATATTAACAGAAAAGACTATATGAACACTTTTTCTCTCTTTATCATATTCTCTCTTACCCTTTTCCTCGTTGTTCCACAGACCGTCAAGTGGACACCCAAAAATATCAATGTCACTGTCTTCTCTATGAATGCGACAGTCAATATCTACGGTGTCTTGGCCTCTACCACAGTTCAGATGGAGTTTTTCAACCCCTCGACTGTCGTAGAAGAAGGGACCCTCACCTTTCCCCTTCCTCAAGGACTGACTATTTCGAGCTATTCCCTGGACGTCAACGGAAAAATGAGAGAAGCAGTCCCAGTTCTCAAAGAAAAAGCGACACAAGTGTTTGAAGCCCAGGAAAACATTCGAGTTGACCCAGGAATCATCGAAAAATTAGATCAGACTAACTCTTTAAGGACGAGGATTTTTCCCATCAATCCAAATTCTTACCGTCGGATTGAGATTAAGTACCAACAGGTACTGGATATGGACCCGTCCGGAAACTTCTCTTACTTCCTCCCAAACGGATATAACCAGGTTGTTGGGAGCTTTAATCTGCAAGTTAAAATACAAAAGGTGGAAAATTCAACCTTGACGGTTCTCGACTCTGACGGAAATCCCATCTCTGCGAGTCTCACCCCCACTACCTAAACAACATATACCTATAACCTCAGCCAGAAAGACTCTAAACCTATCTCAAGTTTGACTATCAAAATTCCTTCGGCGGGTGTCCAAAACCCAACAGTCTTCACCTTTGACAAACAGTTCTTTGCTGCCGTACAGCTCAATCAGTCTATGTTCAAGACTGCTGCTGCAGTCGGCGGAACCAGTGCTATATCAAAGGTGGCAGTCCTCTGGGATAACAGCCTCTCATGTCTCTATAGGGATATCGAGAAGGATATTAAAACACTCACTGATTACCTGAAATTAAGGAATGTTGACTCATTTACACTTTACACTATCAACATAGAACTAAAAAAAGTGGGGGAATTAAGTGCCTCGGAGGCGATAAGCTTTCTCAGGAATAACATCACTTATGACGGAGCCACGAAATATTCCGAAGTCAAACTCGCTGACGAGAACTTTCAAGAACTACTATTTTTTACTGATGGTATTTCCACTCTCAGCAATGCCACTGAGGTAAAAATCAACCCTTCAACCGTAGTCTACGTGATAAACAGCCTCTAAGTAGCATCCCAGTCTTTCCTCCAGTGGCTAGCGGATTCACGCAACGGATTATACATTGACCTGACCAGAGCCACTCCAGATCAGGTCAACTATCTCTTTAACAGCAAGACGATTAGATTTTTGGGACTGTCAGCACCTTCAGGCCTTCTTAAAGATGATGAGTGTTACCCAATACCAGGTACTGTTGTTCACCCAGGTACGGTCTTCGCAATCAGTGGCACGTTCCAGACCAACTTTTAAGGACAACAAATTCACGCCAAGTTCGGATACAGCGACAAAGAAGTACTGTTAGATGTTATTTTAGCACCCTTGACTGATGTATCTGCTGCTGGTCAAGGCATCGACGTAAATAAATTATGGGCTCAAACAGCCATCCAGAGCTTAGAGTTCAGCGATGAAAACAAGCAAAAAGTACTGAGATATGGTAATAAGTATGGCGTGGTCACCAAATACACGAGCCTGATTGTCTTGGAAACCGTGCAGGACTATATTAAATACAATATTCTCCCGCCTAAAGAATTGGAGGCAGAATACTAGAGCACCTCTAAAAACTTAGGAACCTTCACATCAAACCAATTGAAGGTTAAAGGAGTAAACTCGCTTGAGGCTTCTTGGAAAGATTTGAAAGCATGGTATTATAATGAGACAACACCTATTGTGACTCCAGCTCCTACACCAATTCCCAGGCCTATTCCATTCCCCAGGCGTATTCCATTTCCCGGACCTTTTGTGCAAAGATTCGCATAAGCCAGCACTGGTAATGTTTTGGCATCGACATCAGGTACTGCAATTCGTTAGATATTAAGCGATACGACTTCAGCCTCTGTTCCAAATGGCGTATTTAACCCTTCCCCTGCACTTCCGAAGACATTTGATTTGAGTCGGGACTACTTAAACATCATCTCATCAGCAACCAATAAATACGCGGCTTATCTCACAGAGCGAGCCAAGTCTTCTAACGCCAAAAACCCAGCATTCTTCATTGACGTATCCGAATACTTTCGCCAGCAAAACAACTTGCCCGTTTCGTACCTCATCCTCACCAATATCGCTGAAATTGAAAACCAGAGCCAATAGTTGTACAAGTCGCTACTCTACTTCCTCAGACAGCTCAAGAAGAAGGAAGATTGTGTTTTCGTGGCGTCGAAAATAGTTGAGTGGAGGCCGTGGGAGCCCCAAAGCCACCGTGACTTATCTTTGGCTTTGATGGATGTCCAGAAATACCAGGAATCAGCCAATGAGTTAATCGCTTGTTTACAGTCTGAGTTCTACCCAGAGGTTAGAGGTAGTCTGGACGGTTTTGACGACACTGTTTTGATGGATATGTATGTCCTTTAGGAACTATCGGGTATTTCTGGTGAAGTATTGTTCCCAGATTTGGCCAACAAACCTGATATATTGAAACCTATGCCCGTCGATCTCAGGATGATTATGAGTTGGAACCAACTTAGAGTCGATCTGGATCTGCACGTTATCGATCCGAATCTCGAGAGCTGTGATTATATCCATCGCCGCACGGCGATCGGAGGAAGATTTTCCAAAGACTTCACCCAAGGCTACGGACCGTAACAGTATTTGCTTAAGAAAGCAATACCTGGAGATTATAGCGCAAAGGTTAATTACTATGGCCAGTCAAAGTTGACAGAGTCTGGACCGACCACAGTGAGCGTGACTATCCAGAGTCGAGTTAATGGAAAGTTAGTGTTCGAGGTCAGGACTTTGCAGACTAGAGACGTCAAGTCAAATGAACCCCTTGGAACAATAACCTACTGATATGATTGGAGTATTTTTTAGTTGTAAATTAGTGTCCAGCAAACTATGTTCATCTTTGTTTCAATAATAAAACCATCTTTCTATATTATATATTTTTATGTAAAGTTTAATTGATTATTTTATATAATTAATTTGGGGTGAAAGTTTAATTCTCACTTACACATAACATCTATTCTGTTAATTATCACCAATCATCAAATTACCTAAGTTGACGAAGAGTCGGTCTTTTAGTTGGGTCAATGTCTCTGCATCTATTTACTATAATTACATATTTTATAATTGTTATTCATAGGTATACAGATCTATCCACATTGTATATTTACTTAAAGTCATAACGGACTTTTTGACACTCAGCTTATTAAGAGAGGAATCTTTCAAAACCTTGTCTCTGATGTCGGCTGGGTCCATCCCATAGTAGGGTATTTCTTTGGCATAGAGTTC
>JAHDVE020007467.1:0-71439 GCA_022606495.2 Halesus radiatus | reverse complement strand
TTCCTTCCTCTTATTTTGAACATCAAGTGCGCGAAATTTCAAGATGTACCAAAAATATGCTTTAAAGGGTGGGTGGTTCTCAGAAATCTTATATGGACATTTCTTTTCTTCCTCTTAACAATGAGCATCATTTTACAAAAACCGCGCATAAATCGGTTCAGTAGTTTTTTTTATAAGTACGAACATTGCCTTTTACATATACGAGTATAGATACAATTATGTAATTCTTGTCTTACCCGTATAAGGCACGATTGTGTCCGAAACTATTTAAATTTAACGTCATAATAATAATATATTAAACATGTTATCACATGTGTAATATATTATTATTGTGTTATCACATGTGTAATATATTATTATTGTGACTTAGATTTAGTATTTAAATTTAGTGCTAATATTAATCTTTCTGTTTAGCATTAAAGTATTCCAATCCACCAGTTCATTCCGTGGCTCAGAAAGCTTCAGCCGGTCGCAGCTGTTCCATCTTTATCACTTATAAATAATTCCTCTCCTCAGTTCACCTTTCCGCCAACTTCCTACGGAGCGTGCCGGTGGGAATTATTTATTAAACACTCCCAACTTCTAAGTAGTAATTTATCAGCAGTGTCGTAATTTTCAGTTGCGATTTACACATCGATGAAATTGGCTGATTGGGTTATTATTTCTAAGGTAAATGGGACACCACTTCGGAGACGTGCAAACTAAAACTAAACTATTTCGGAAAAGAGGATCACTTGCTCTCTTAGTTATATAACGTCGTTTTGGTAGTAATATTTTGAAATCTTCTGTATTCTAAATCGTTGAAATAAAATTACATTCAATGATTAAACTTTTTTTTAACCGTATATTGGTTACACAAGATTTTATTGTATCATTTATTTATAGACACGACGTAATTCATAAAATAGGATAAAATTAGATTCTTATGTTGGCTTTCTTTCAATAATAAACAAATACTTAATATTACTATTTTTTTTTAATTTTATCAACATCAAACGTTAATTTAGTAAAGTACAGAGTTATTTTAAAATTTCCTAGAAATGTTGTCTAAAGCATTAAAAAAAACGTCCAAAAACCCTATCTTTATAAATAACGTTTTATTGTTTCATTTATTTATAGACACGAAGTAATTCATAAAATAGTATGAAATTACGTATTTATTTTGGCTTTCTTTCAAAAATAATTATATACATTTAATATTACTATTTTTCATATTTTACCAAGATCAAACGTTAATTTAGTAATGTTCAGAGTTATTTTAAAATTTTCTAGAAATGTTGTCTGAAGAATTAAAAAAAAATATCTAAAAACCTATCTTTTTAAATAACACGTACCTCACACGGGCAAAGACATTTATATTACTATGCAGTCAGACTCTTTAATTACATACCCCCAACTCTGAAATAACTACTAAAAACATATCAGAGCCTGGATAAAAAAAAAAGGTATTTACTTTATTCGAAACATTATAAAACCAAACCAAACATTAGTCAACACATAATAATATACTTCTTTCCAGTCCCTTCCATCTCTATCCACGTAATATAAATTTATTTTATCAAACATTCTCTATTTTATCTATTATAGCAATCATCTTCTTAGCTCTAAAATATTAAAATCAAACTAACCAGTACACACATCAATATACTTATACAACATTTTACACTTACACTTGTACACCTCAGCACAGGTTCTTCAAGTGAGGTATTTACGAAACACATTTTCAAATCACAGTATCACCTTCCCACACCTACTTTACACGTCACATAAAAAATAATACTTAAAACACCGTTATTATACTTTTAAAATATTTAACAATGATACTGTAAAATTTATTTTATTAATGCATACACAAATATAAATAATTAAAATTAAAAATTTTCAAATTATTAAAATTAAAAATTTTCAAATTATTAAAATTAAATTAAATTTATTGATTTAGCTTTAGCAAGTATCACTTACTAAATATGAATAATGCTGATCCATCAAGAAAAAAAAATCCCCACGGTTTTTTTTTTGGAGGGATGAAGTATTTGGAGAAGGAAAAGGAAGAAAACTGAAAGAGGTTGTTTAAGAGCCAGCACTCAAAAATTGCCATAAAGATCATTTTGCAGGTTGATAACTCAACAATACCATGAATGATTTACATGTGAAATCTATACAGTTACTTAGGAAAATGTAAAAGGTTTTTAGAGACAAAATAATCAAACTAATATGTTTAGATTCCAAGAAATACGATCAAAAATGAGTAAAAATACGTTCAGATTCGCCACCAGTTAAAGCAATTTTTAACGTTTTACGTAAAATCTCAGTAAGTATTTTAAATAGACTTTAAAAATGGAGTTTGAAGTTTCTTGTCTATTGAAATTTATATATTTTCTTAATTAACCATACAGAATTTTCGAATAAATCATTTACCAACCTGAAAAGCATGTATTTTTGGACACTAGCCGTTAAGAAGCATCATTCTATATATATCTTACCCAAAATATACATAATTTTGGTTTAGGTGGGCTTCATGGTGAAATTTTTGAAAAAAACGAATCTAAAAAATTGACGTGTTACGGAAAATCAATTGAAGGAACTTTATAGCTGTTTCGATCCAATATTTTTTGAGCTATCTGAATTCGTTGCGGGAGTACAGTAATTACTGTAACATTTTATTTATGACCTACTCAATTTTTTTGCAAAATCGACCTCGTTCATGACAGTAATAACACCGTTCTTTCATCTGTGATTTACAGTCCAATAAATTAAGTACCTTCCTACGCATTTGTATAAAATCACGGGAAAGGCTTGCTGTAAAATATTAACCAGGTATTCACTATAATCTACTATTAATTTATTTGGACACAATGGGCCACAAAAAAAATGGCCGGCATAATAGGAACATTTAGCTGGTACTTGAAAAGTTTTTCAAATACTGTGTAAGTAAATATACTCAAATCAGAAAACGCCTATATTTTACAAAAATCACTTTGCGTCTAATTCCGCCGTAAACATCGTTCATGTTATAATACAAGTGATATATTAAAGCGAGGTTGTATTTTTTGATAAAGTGTAAAGGTGGTTGGTGATGTTTTGTTGAAACAGGCTTTGAATTAGGAAAAGCCGAGCTAACTACGCATTGGATTGTATCAAACTGGTTTATTTATAATACGCATTTTTGCACACCACTGTGGAAACACCTTGTGTTGAGTCCTACGTAATTATTTTACATTTATTCATTGTTATGTGGTTATATTTCTGTTTAACCTAGTCTCAATTAAGATTGAGCTTTTAAAAAATTTGTTTCTTCATTAGGTGGTTTTTGTTACTTATTCTTTATGAACAGATTTGTGCAACGTGCAATTTTAAACTAACTAACTAACCAACTAACCATCACGCCATTTCCCTGCAGGGTTAGGCAGAGAGGACAACCAAACAACTCGATCTTGACATACACTTCTTGCTTCATTCACTTTCATACAACGTCTCATACATTCTCTCCTGTTATTCCGACTTCTGACATGGACCGACTCAAGTATTTCATTCACTTGATCGTGCCACATCTTCCTCGGTCGTCTTTCTTCTTCCATTACATTCGCGTCATATATTCTCCTTACCCTCCTTTCTTCGTTCATTCGCTCTACATGCCCAAACCATCTCAAACCATAGAATTTTGTGCAACATATAATCCTTTCATAATGTAACCTATTTATTGTGCTTAGGAAAGAAGTGCTCGTTAATATTAAAAAAAAACTGGATAGTGAAAACAAATATAGGAAAGAAAATTAAAAAACGTACCAATTAAGGAAAGATAAGTTACCAGAAACATGATACAATTTTAGAATATCGATACTTGATAAATCATTGTCTTCATTATATAAATTCTAATCATTACCATTATCTTGTTATTCAAGTTTTTTTTTGCCAACTTATCACTTCTTTTCAGACCAATCTTATCGAGCTTTGATATGGAAATAACTGTAATTACTTTTTAAAAAACAGATTCTCTCATTATTCGACAAATGTCTCAACCAAAAAGTGTATTTTTTCCGATACTTATTTAAGTTTTAAAAGCTTTCCATAGTTTTTCAATATATTCAAATTTATGAAAATATTGAATTCACTAAAAAAATATTAAATAACTCAACTGACTTGTTTCAAAACACATCAGAAATTTTATAAGGCCAGCCCCGTGGTTACTTTTTTTAATGCCAATGTATAATTTTATCAAAAACTATTTCCACATTTATAGACAAAATCTTGTAATTTACCCGAAGGAATTATATTATTTTATGTAATTCTTGGTAGTGCAGTGCTTACCTGTTATTTATTTTTCAATGTTTGCTGAATTCAAACTTCCCTCTCGTCATATAATACAATCCGCGCATAATAAATAATTTTAAATAGCGGTGGTAGGTAGCTTCACAAAAACATCCAAATACTTCACTAAATATTACCCAACGTGCAAAAGGTTCGATGCCTCCCCACTTGTATAACTTGTTTCATTAAATTCAAATTTCTTGTTTTACTTATTAATAAAGATTCTCTTTCTCCCCCCTCCCCCCTCCCCCTACCCAACGTAAGGTCCACCCATCCCGCCGTCACTTCCGGCTGAGAACGAATTTAGGATTGGGAACTTTTTTGTCGATATTTTCACTGCAGAAGCTTTAGAAGTTCATCAGAAGTAGGATTGAAACTAAAGAAGAACATGGCACACCAAAAACTACACTCCGTGTTTGAAGAGTCTTAAATAATCAAAAATCTCTTTGCTTGAATTAGCAAAAACTCCCGAACGTAGAGCTTTGGAAATATGCATTTTCTGTCAGGAATTTCTTGGTCAGCTTTTCAGTCTCTGTTGTCATTTTCACCGTGAGTTGAATATTCATTTAATAAATTATCCACTTGAAGTTACTTTAAAAATGATGCAGGACATCATATTTTTCTATTCGAATGTCTGGCGAAAGTTCTCTATAAAATATATATTTTAAGCTTCCGTAATCCATTGTTGCATTCATGCGAATGCGCTGTGAAACAAAACATCAGAAACCTATCAAATATCAGATAACAGCTATCATTAAGTTAAACGAATCCTCCATAAATTTTAATCGCTGAATTCCCACTGTAGGAAATCGGTTCAAAGGATAAAGAAGGTTAGTTCTTTTTGTTCCAAGTAAAGCGTTACTTGGAACATTTCGGCAATAGAAAGTTTCCAATGATTTGAGAAAACAAAAAAAATCTGATCGGATCTTGGTACGCTAATGGAAAAATGTAAATGAAATAAAAAAAAACTATTTATACACGTCCTTACATCATTTTAAGTTTTTAGGTTACTACTATCCAGAGTAATCTGCAATGTGGTTTAAAGATTTTTAATTGCAAAGTTACGATAACGTTGATTGCATGATATTTTGCCAACGAAACTATTTTGAATAATTAAACAATTAAGTGAGTCGGTCAAACATAATAAAACACAGTATCATTTCATTTTAAACATAGCTTTATTTGCATCCCATTGTATTTGCTATGCTTTCCCACACCACTTACGAGTATTTTGGATAACAAAGACACCAGATTTAAAAAAATAAATTATTGTGTAATATTAATTACATATAATGGAAACTTGTAACCGCTAAGTTACTACAAGTAGCTTGTCAGCGGGAGTTCAGTTCAACAATATTATTTAATACAATAATAAAAACAGTCATCATACAAATGCAGCGCAATAATAGAACAATCTAGGTAAAATATTAAAAAAAAAAAAGAAAATAGTATAACAATTTTGTTATAGTAGACTCCAATTACATTATATCGATTTAAAGAATATTACAAAAATATCGGCAAGTTTGGTACTAAACAATTAAAAAAAAAAAAAAAAAACAGTTGTACAGTTTTGTTACAGTGAGGATAGACTTAATATAATAGTAGCACTTAAATAATCTTAAGCATATCTTCAGCTATCAAGGAGCTATACAATCAAGGAGACTGTCATATTTGTTAACATCAATAAACAAGGTATTAGTTTACTACTACTAAACAAGGTATTAGTTTGAAAGGGCTTCAATTAAGTTTTTAAATAATGTGTCAAATATTATCGGAATATACAAAAGTGGTATTTTTTGTTGTTGTTATTTTGAGGCTTTCACCCATTAATAATAATAATTGGATTACTTCTATAGCGCCGTTTTCGTGGGAAAATCGCCTCAAGGGCGATCTTGGCCATGTTTAATCAGTTAAATTTCAATAGTACAGATTGTTCTTAAAATTTTAAACAGGATATAATATTTGGGTAAATGATAGGTTAATCCCCGATGAACTAAATTTTGAAATCATTTTTATAAATATGCTCTGCTAATAAATTGTTAATTTGGGGGAAGTTGAGACTTAGAAGGCAGGGAATACTGGTGGGGAGTTTAATTTTAAGTTTTACCAATTCATGCATAAAGTTTGGAAATTGGTAATTAATAGGACACTCAAAGAAATAATGGTCCAGAGTATCCTCTGACCCACAATCACGGTAAGGCGAGGTGACTGTGGAATCTGGCGAGATGACTAAGATAAGAAGTGTGACCTAGTCTCATTCGAGTTATGAAAGAAATATATTTTTTTGGCATGCAAGTATGGTATTCTATGCGATAAAAAAAAAAATGGCTTACATAATTAATTTTTATTCATGAATTCAGTGCCAAAAAATTTTTTTTTCATTTTTTTTAATATGAATATCGCACAAGACTCACAACTGCTCCCAACCATTTGGAAACAGTGAGACTATGGCATTCCCAATTGGTTATTGTTGTGAAGCTGAAGTTATTGGGGAGGGGAAGGAGAAGGGGAAGGGGAAGGTGGGGTATACCTGGCTATTTAGAACTGGTCACCAAACACGGCTAAATGCCATTTCAATTCTGAATGGTGGTCTTTCACCAGGGCGATAAACGCATTGATACAATATCATGGATTTTTAAAGAATACATCTGTTTACCACGTTTCGAAATCATTATGGACGCATTATGCGTACATACCACTCAACTGAATAGTGTTGTTTGTATTGCTTCAAACACATCATAATAAATTTCCTATACGTACATGTGGCCCAGAAAAAAGTTTTTCAAATTCTTTGCTCGTTAGCTACAAAAATTGTGACTGTACCCAAAAATTATAATACGGGGATAAAGTTAGGACAACACGAACAAAATTCTGTGTATACGTCTTCTAATGTTAAATTTTAGGGTGTTATCTATGTCGTGCCTTCTCTTCCTTCTAGAGCCAACATTTCAGACAGCCTTGCGGACCGCACCCTATTAACATTAATGGGGGTGACGGGTCAACACTCAACACTTCTTGGAACCCAGCTTTGAAGGGTGTTTCCTAGTAGAAACCGGTGTAGCCTACGTTAACGAGAATTGATTATGACGCGTTATCACTGGTACATGTTTAAACATACAATATTCTACACTCAACATATTGATCCCGATGATGGGTAACGCAAGGATGTTTGAATCGTTAATGAAAAAGGGATCGCTCAAAACGAATTTTAAAAAAAAAATCATTTTCACCGAAAATCTGATGGAAAGTGATCATGGGTTAGATTCCGTCCATTTAAAGGATAAGACAATTTTCTTCATCATCCTAAATCGGTCATTTAATAGCAAGCAATGTTATGCGATAAACAATTCACTAATAATGTTTAAAGCGAACACTTAATCAATTAATAAATATTTGACAAGGCAAAGCATTTTTCACCAATAAAATGTAGACATAATTTGTCTCGACGCCATCTATTGAGGGATTTAGCCGTTACAAGCCTTTCTCATACTAATAAAGTTGGTTGTTTACAGGTGAAATATAATAAAAACAGTAATTATTGAATTAAACCCTAGTATATATTGATTAACTTGGCGGGTTTGCGATAAGTCGACGTAGTTCAACGGTAGAGCATCTGACCGGCAATCAGAAGGGTGCAGGTTCGAGTCCTGTCGGCGAAATTTTATCTTTTCTCGGAAGGTTTTTTCAATTTGGATGAGTGTTTCAGGCTAATAATTATTGTTTATAAAAATAACTTAACAAAATATTTAGTTTCCTTTTGTTAAAACAACAGAAATTTTGTTAAAACTACAGTTTCGCTGAACGACAGCTCTGCCCTGGTAAGTAAAAACTCAGTACTTACCTTGGGGTCATTCTCCGGAATGAACGGTGTTTTGTTTATTTTTTTAGCGTATTAACGATTGGCCTAATGTACTGTTTATTTTGCACAAAACACTCGTAGACACTTATACTATATTATCATTAGAATACTCGTAATGTATGTAAAAAAATAAGAAATTATGTGTTTTTTTCTGTTTACTAGCTTCTGGACTGCTATTTTCGCTTATTTAGAAAATAATAACTATATATAATTAAGTAATAAATAATAGCTACTTAGCAGAACTCTTTTTAAGAAATAAAAGTTATTATAAAAATTTCGAAACTTTAAATTTAAATCAAATTAACTAATGTTATTATTCAATTCTGCAGTATTTTATTATTGTTACAGCTATTTCGGCACTCAAGGCCCTTTTGAAACACTAAAAAATTTAATTTATTGATGTTTGAAAATGGTTTTTAATGCCAACACAGTCGTCACCGCGATAAATAAAAAAACAAAAAATACGCGTACTTGCAAAACTTAATAATAAAGTTATGAAATATGATTTAGTAATTGTTTTAAGACATTTACTTCGGATCTATATTTTAGGTTTAAAACAGGTTTAGAACAATAGAAATACGAAAAATGCAATGAACAACCTACACTCAAATATTAAAAATCTAGGTTGGGTCGCCGCCATTGTGAAAGACAGTACGGCGGGAGAATGTATTTCAAGATGGTAAATAAAAATACAGCATATTTGCAAATGTAAGTATAAACGCAGTAACTTCGACGTGTGTTTTTACTTACAGAAACGAAGATACTGCGTTTTTACTTTCCAACAGCTATGAAATTGCAATAACATCAAAAACAGTATCGCCTTTTATTGTAAAAACATGTAATAATAAATTAATTCTAATGTAAATTATAAGAAAATTGATACTTGATTCATTTTTTCCAGCTTTTGTAATTACTGTGTTTTTACTTACCACGACAGAGTTGTTATCCAAGAGGACCAGAACCGTAGTTAAGCGAAAAGTCTTTTAACCTACGGAAAAGAACAATGTCTTATCCTTTTTAAAAAAAATCGTTTGTGTATAATTATTCATACAACTCCAATACTTTTTAATTTTTTTGTCTGAATTATATTTAATATAATTATAAGTTCGGTAAATATTTTTGTGACAGCTATTTTTTTATGGACATGCAAAAAAATTACGCATTGAAAAATTTAAGACGGTATCAATAAAACATGAAATGCATTAAATAATGTCGGTAAAAGATTATTTATGATCCTTTCAAAGCATTGCTGTCTTAGAAACCAAAAAAATCGCACAACCTATTAATGTGCAGAAAACTCGTGTAGAAAATAGTAGATCAACCATTCGGTTTAACACGGTTGGTGCATATTTTAAAACCACCTATATATCACAAACTGAATACAAAACAAAGCGTGTGGTTTAATTTAACATAAAATATGATCCTTTTGTGTGTAGCTTGTTGTAACGTAGCACTTTTACAATATCCGAGAAAACGGGGTAAGAAATTACCATTTTATTGCTCCGTTATTAGTATCCTCTCGGCGATGTAAAATAAACCTATTGCTTCCCATAAACCGAAAATACTTAAATTATTTATGTAAATGTGTACTAAACTACCCTGTTTTGTTTGACTATGTAATAAAACTGTTTCATTTTCGAAAACAGTAAAAACTTTTTTGTTTACATTGACATGCACCATTAATCATGGTTTTTCTGTAGGTTTTATTTTTTTACAATCATTTCTTCTTTTCGAAAAGAGGTTAACGTTGTTTTATATATATTTGGAAAACATGCAAATTTCTTTTTTCCCCACGTAAGAAAGTTTTGTTCATAAAATTAGCATGCTAATGTGTCACTCGGGTTTTATTCCTGCTACGAAACGAAACTTGCCGAGAATTATTTGTGAAAAAGACGTTCTTTTTTTTACTGGCACATTTGTAGAAACGACGTCTTTGTTAGAGTCTATCTATATTGATCAGGTACCTATAATTTTATTAAAAAACAAAATAGAAATCGCTAGATACAATAGTACATCTGAAGAAAGGATGTAAAAACGGTATTCTTAATCAAATTCTTTGTTCAGTTTTAAAATAGCCTCACTCAAATGTCTCTTACTGATTTTTTATCAGATCTCGACGAATCCATAGCTAACGGTTCTCTTCAAGTCATCAGCCCATCTCGTCTAAGTACAATCCGATGATATTGAAATATAAATGATCATTTTTTGGACTAGCTATGTCTACATGCCTTTAACAATCCTACAAAACACCTGTTTATATTTTATACGTAATAAAAACTTTTAAATATTCCCAAATTTCCGTAAATGGATGATATGATCACAGCCAATTCATTTTTTCATAATTATTTATGACGTTTGCTTTGTATTACATATTTGATTAATTTTATTTCAATACTGCCTTAATTTTGGGAGGCGGGTATTGGTTCCGCCGCCCCAGGAACCATTCATTGGGTAATCAACACCTCTGCCATAGATCACTCTTAGTGGTTCGATATATTTAGTGACTTAGCAAAGCTACCCGGGTTCATGGGGTAAGCTTTGTCGAGGTTTTGACGGCGGATGCGTCTGCCCACCAGCTGAGTGGGGCTGGACCGGAAAAGGCTGGTTAAGGGAGACCTCTTGGCTCCTCCAGCTAAACTGTCTCGACCCTTCGCCTTGCACCGCTGTGCGAGGGATGGATTAATACGTCCGTCACTCCTGGACGCTCAGATTCCTACGAATCTCTACATACGAGCGTTCGGTTTTTACCGATGGCTGTTTCCAATTGCATTTCTCTCGGGAATGGTGTATATCTGCAGCACAAGTTGTACGAGGGATATAGCATTACCGCTTATGGCTTATCTTGTAATTTTTTATCGTATTGGTGCATATAACTGTTTTTTCCAAAATAAATAAAAATAAAAAAACAAGTCTTCACTCACCACCCCCAAATATGACATGCCTTGAGGGAAATTATTTTTTTCGGGGCCTCCTGTGTGGACTAGATGTTTAAAAAAAATAGAGAGAATTAAACTCCCAGCATGGCTTACATTTACAGTGGTCTCTTAGATTTAATGTGTTTTTGAAAATTAATCAATTTGTTTCGTATGTTTCGACACGTCAAATTCAAAGAAGTTTCGCAATAACAAACATTTCCTTGGATTTAATCTGCTGTCATTCTGTAACATACCTCCTCGCCGTAACGGGACCCATGCTAAATTGCCACACCGAAAACAATGCATTATTCAAAGGCAATAACTCATTTCTGCCCGCCTTTGCCTATTATAATTCGAAATAAGAACAGGCGATGGCAACACCGAGGAGGCCATATTGCAAGATGGCGGCTAAAGCGTTTGCCCTTTCACGATTTAAAAAAAAAGGTTTAAAATTGAACCGTCTTCATACACCTCCCATAGCTGTACCGCTGATTGTTATCCCTTCTATCTCATAAATGACAAACCGATTTTTTTATTTGCCCGCATGCAGGACAAATCTTTAGATAAATTCTCCGATTCCCCGTATTGGTGCGCAATATAAAGCACAATTTCGACATTCTTTACAATTCCCTTTTAAAATATCGAACCGAAGTAATACGTTCGACCACAAATTGAAGCACAAGTATAAAATGTATCTAGAGCATCTCCTGTCCCGATCCTATCTTCCACTTCTTCTCTCCCCTTCCTTCTTATTTTGTTTTTTTTTTCTAATAAAACATCTGTAGTTAACCACTGTTAGCATAAGAAACTTTGTTGGTTTACCTTTTGTTAAACTTCCTCTGTATTAAAGGCTGCTTGTATCCTACAAATAAATAACTCATTACAGTAACTAACCATAATTTTTTTGTACTTTTTAAAAAATTTATTATATGTTGCATTACAATTATTTTACGAAATACTTAAAGGTTATTCTTGTTCGTGTAAACCTTATCAGAAAAGATAAGTTCTTGTGTCTGATAAAGGAGCTACGATTCTTAATTTAGTACGTACATAATATTTAATCTGTTTCTATTTATAAAATGTTTTGTATGAAATATTTATGTATGGAAGGTTTTCTTAAAGAAGAGATTAATTTTATATATTTGTTCTGATTGGTCATTAATACAGCGCATTTCAATGGGGAGGTTATGATAATTTTTTTATGGCTTGATAAATATAACGGTTTTGCATTTGAGTTGTTTTATAATTGAGTGTTATAAATTGATTTATTTCCATTTCTCAGACGTTTGTAATATTCTTGATTTTCTTTACGATTTTTCTAAAACTTTTTTTTTTTTTGCTCGTTTAAAACATTTTAAACGACCAAAACGCCCTCAATTATATCTACTTTTAAGTGTCGGACTGTAAAATTTTTTAAATTTATTTATGACTAGCTGATGTGTACCCGGCCTTGCTCGGGATTTTTTTTTAATAATGTTATGAAGTTTTGAATTCTTGCTTGTTGTTTGGGCGCCATAATTGATTTGATAGCGATCTACCATCTCTAAACAAAGAAACATTCATTTGAAAATTTTATTTCATTCCAAACATTTATCTTTTCAACATATATAAATAAAAAAGTTCTTAAGTAGTGCTTGTATTTTCAATTTTGAAAATATTTTACCCAAACAAACCTTTTTTAAATATGTAATCTGTGGATAACCAGAGCGGTATATCTATGGACTAACCTAAATAAAATAATTGGGGTCGATGTTTATCATACTAATTTTAAAACAGTATAGCAACAGCTTTACATGTTGGATTTCATTCTAATTTCTAAACCTTCCTGGAACTAATAAAAACAAACTATTCTATTTTCAGCGAAACCGGTTAAATAATTTTTGTGAAAATCATGGAGACAGATAGACAGACAAACATTAATTTGATATATATATAGATTTATGTAATGCAATTAAATTTGTTTCGTTCATTAAACTCCAGAAATTATTTGCAATCATTATTTATTAACTAACAGAATGAAAACTGTGTACATTATTAATAACGGCCTTGTCCGCATTCTATCGATTTTATTAAGAAATCCTTTTATTGTTTTATTGTTTCTTCACGTGTTACGATGATTTATTGTTTGTAATTCAATTTTTAACCTCACCAGGACTAATAATAATTGTTGGATGACTTGTATAGCGCCGTTTTTGTGAGAAATCACCTCAAGGGCGCTGTACAAATATTTCTTAACTAATTATGTACAGACAGATACAGAAAAACATACTTACCTGGCAGGTCGCTTCAGATGAATACAGTTTTAGAAACATTTAATTATAGAGATTATAGTTTTACATGGTTATTTGTTTCTCCCTTTCTATTGATGTTACATTTATTAGATGATTGGTGGCACAAGAAGAGTTGGTATTTATTGAATTATTGGTATTAATTTTTAGGACTGGAAAGTATTCATAAAATGAATTTTAGGACTCGAAAATATCTATAAAATTACCTTGAAAAGCGTAAGAATCTTTAATAAATATTAACGTTTTTTATTTTTATTTTTTATTTTACACTTTGGTTGTTTACAGTGTTGCGGGCTGTGGACGCATTTGCGCACCGATGCGTGAATTTTTAATTATATATATTTTTTATTTTTTTTATTTTTTTTTTTTATTTAATGACTTTAGGTAAGTACTAACCGGCCGGCCTAGCTAAGCAATTTCCCTGTACATATGTTTTTTCGTCTTCTGTTTTATAGTTAATTGGTTAATTCAATGCTCCATAGCTCATGATGGAAACCAAGTTGTGTTCTGGAAATGTGACCATGATTATAAAGGTATATTCACATCTACCAGCACCGCTCAGTGCAGTACAGTGCAGTGCAGGGACATTACATAAGCGAGTATTTACATTATACCGTGCATCGAATCGCAGACACAGCACAGACGCGAGTGCGCCTGTCAACTGAACTGTCAAATAAGCTTAAGCGTCCGCCACAACAAGTTTGAGGATTTTATAATCCTATTCCCATATTTATTATTATTTTTAACCTATTTTCCCTGACAAATTCAATTATTTTGTCGTAGTCCATCTTCTTGGTTTTAGCAATATCTGCATCTATTGACGCCAACTGACGGCAATGCCAAGATAACGATACTAACGGTATGTGTTCATACCAACTGCACAGGTGCAGACGCCACCAGCAGTCACCAGCACAGTCAAAATATTCTAGCCGATAATCTCCGCCGGCGCTGGCGCGGATACGTAACGCTTAGGTACGCTGTAATATGAATGTGCTCTCAGACAATGTTGGCAACTAATGTTGTCGTGTCTGTACTGTAATGTTCTGATACTATACTGATATCACTTTTGTCGGAACGGACATTGGCGTTTGTGACTAACCTCCTATGCGAAAGCTGTGCAGGGACACTTGAGGGTTTAGAGTCTTTTAAAAATTAGATTTCTTGACGTTCACCCAGAAGGAGTAAACACAAATTACTTATACCGGGGTGGGAAAGTGATGGGTAACCTCAACTGTACTGCACTGCGCGGTGCGGGTAGATGTGAACGAACCTTTACGTTTAATTTTTTAAACTAACAATTTATGTAAGTGACCAATGTGGGAAACTAAATATCACTGTATATTATTTTTACCTCTTTACTTTCATAAACGAACCTTCCCTGGATCATTTCCAGAGAGAGAGAGAGATAGCCGTAAAAAATAATGCTTATAATTTGAAAATAAAATTAATTACAAATACGTTTCTTTTCATTGTGCAGGAAAACCCTTTTTGGTTTAGCTTTATCATTAATGATAATAATTTTCTCCTTCAGGCACGTGTCTAATCCGCGCCCGGCTATAATATGATATTGGATGTATTTTTTGTTTTATACTTTTAATATCATTATTTATGCATTCATTAAGTGTTAATGTTCTTTTTTTATTTTATGTTTTTATTTCTGTTTTTATTTTATTTGGAAAAACGACAATTTACAATAATTACTAAGTATGGTAAATGTATTTAAAAAATGTATATCACTCAAATATATAATATATTAAATTAAAAATGAAATGCAACAAGGTTAGCCTATGAGGTTAGGATTATGGGAGGGAGGGGAAGGGAAAGGATCTAGTCTGTCTAGAGTAATACGTATTGTGTGAATGTTATTTATTGATTTTAGGTTTGAAATTATCAAGGGCTGAGTTGAATAAGTCGATCTTACTGTATGAGGTGTTATAAATATGTAAAGCGCGGTCAATAAAGCTGTTTTTTTTAGTTAGTGTTGCATTAATGTAGGTTTAGTGTATGGTTTTGTCTGGTTTGTCTGTTATGTACTCTCAATTGAATTTGTTCAAATAATTCAGGGCAATCTATCAAAGAGGTGGCTATTTTTTCTAAAAAATGTACGTTTTCCGAATTTCTATGGCTTTCTAGTGACGAAATCCCAAAAAATTCGGCTGACTCCGCATGATTCAAGTGGAGACGACAGCCCGAAAATCGAGGTATGGTAGAAAACGGTTTTGTAATTTCTCAATCCTTTCTGTATGTGATATGTACATGGGATTCCAGATTTGAGAGGCATACTCCAAAGAAGTACAGCATTTTCATTGTGTTTACCATTTTAAAATCTTTATAGGTTCTCAGTACAAATCGAGTATATTAAAAGTAAGTATTATGAAAGCAGTAGAGTTTTAGACCAAATGGTTTTATAGGTATAATAAAGGTGTTTTTTTTATGGTGTTTTATAACGCGGAGTATAAGGTAGATTTGATATGGTGATACTGTGAATGGAGTGTTATATATGTCGTGATAACCTCACTAGGAAACACTGTGCTGAGGTGTTCACGAGGATGTGATATGTATTAGTTTTGTTTAAATATTTTAGTTTTGCTGTATAAATGCGAATCAGCTGTAGAATTTGAAGAGACACAAATTTTCATTTTTTGGTTACTGTATTCAAAAATTGATAAGAAAGATGTATAAAAAGGAACAGTAATTGTGGCAAATCTTTTAAAAATATGAAACATGTAATTACGTATTCTATATTGTACATAAAGGGAGAGAAGGGATTGTCAAGTATGTATAATATTTTATATTTTGGTTATTTATTTAGCGAACCAAAATGACATATATCAGAGGAATTATAAATATCTCTCCACTAAGCTATATAATTCACTTTCACCGGCCATAAAAAAAAATTTAAAAATAAAACAGAAAAGGCAAATGATTTCAAAAATCAAATCAACACCTGACTCAAAGAAATCAAAGAAGAGGAGTTATCCAGCATCTTGAAAAGAACTTCGTAGGAGGTTAAAAACAATCAGTTTTTAAATAAAACCTAGTCCGCCTCATCACAGGAACCGCTAGTGAGGAGGACTAAGAAATATATATAACAAATTTTCTTATCAGCTTTGTAAAATTATATTAACTAAATGTATTGAAACTAAATAAAAAAATAAAAATTATTTAAATATTTAATCCACCAGGACTTGGTGGGTGGAGTAAACCAACTTTGACATATTGCATGAAATATAGATACGTACATATATACAATTTACTACCTACAAAAATAAAAATAAGTTTATTGAAAAGGGTAAAATAATAAAATAAAAATTGGAAAATATATAAGAAGAAAGCATGTTTGGTTTAGTTTTATCATATTTTAAATAAAGTGAAAACCTCTAAAGTAAATTCACCTTAACTACAAATTACCCTCTCGATCCCTCCCTCCTTTAAAGTTCTGTGTTACTGTATTGTTTAATTTTATAATGTGTCTCCCTCATGTGTATTTTTGATGAGTTTTAAATTTTACCCCGAAGAAGCTTGGGGTAAGCGAATTCGGTTATTGGTTCAAAACAAAGTGTTTCCTTATTTTTAGATTACCTAATGTTCAGTTTTTTTTAAGTTCCTCAAATTATATATAAAATCCAAAAATACGTACATGAAAATTAAATACTGTTTTTAAGAATGCACTTATCTTTTACCCATTGCAGGTACCTCTCCACCTTAGAGAATATCCAGAAGTTGCGAGTATTTTCTGGTTTCTGTCACATAAGTCGCTCTCCGCTACCTTATTCTGGGATAAAGTGAAGGCTGCATTGCTTCAAATGAAAGATTAAAGTGGTTCCATCCCCCTTCCACTTATTCTCCTATTCCTTCGCTTTCCAAATATCACATTTATTTAACCCATGCAGCTAACGAGACGGCTCTATCGGATCAGGTCAATTATAAATTTCAGAGTGGATTCATAGATTGATGTCCGAACTTATGCAAGATGCAATGACGCATGTAAGATTATCGTCATGTGCTTGATGTGATATATTAAATTAATTATTATTTTATTCTTCATATTCCAAATATCACCTTTATTTAGCCGCACAACTTACAGAAATGGCTCTGTCCTATCAATTCATTTATGGAGAATGGAGTTCAAGTAATTAGGAATAGAATAATATAGTTATAAAAAATAATAAAAAATTAGGTGCTACTATTATATTAAGTCTATCCCCACTGTAACCAACCTGTACTGCTGTTTTATTTATATATACGCGCATATATATGTATTTTTTATTTCTCAATTTATTTAATACTTGCCGATACTTCGATATTTTTTTTAATATTTACATTTTTGTAATATTAATGTTTTTATAATGTTGATATTATTATTATATTGATGTTTTTAAAAATATTGTTATTTTTATAATATTGATATTTTTATAATATTGGTATTTTTGTAATATTGTTATTTTTATAATATTGATATTTTTATAATATTGGTATTTTTATAATGTTGATATATTTATAATATTGATATTTTTATAATATTGGTATTTTTGTAATATTGTTATTTTTATAATATTGATATTTTTATAATATTGGTATTTTTATAATGTTGATATGTTTATAATATTGATATTTTTATAATATTGGTATTTTTGTAATATTGTTATTTTTATAATATTGATATTTTTATAATATTGGTCTTTTTGTAATATTGTTATTTTTATAATATTGATATTTTTATAATATTGGTATTTTTATAATGTTGATATATTTATAATATTGATATTTTTATAATATTGGTATTTTTGTAATATTGTTATTTTTATAATATTGATATTTTTATAATATTGGTATTTTTATAATGTTGATATGTTTATAATATTGATATTTTTATAATATTGGTATTTTTGTAATATTGTTATTTTTATAATATTGATATTTTTATAATATTGGTCTTTTTGTAATATTGTTATTTTTGTAATATTGATATTTTTATAATATTGGTATTTTTATAATTTTGATATATTTATAATATTGGTATTTTTACAATTTTGATATTTTTTATAATATCGATATTTTAATAATATTATATAAATCGGTGTTATAAAATTAGACTCTAGTATCTCAATAACAAAACTGTAATGCTTTTTCCATTATTTTTTTCTTTTTAAATTTTTTTCCAACTTATGTACATTGATACGACATGTACGGGCCTCTATATCCTAATTTTGCCCTATATGGTATTTGTATGATTATTGTTATTTATTATTGTATTATATAATATTGATGAAATAAACTCCTGCTGACAAGCTACTTGCAGTGGCTTAGCGGCTATAAGTTCCCATTGTATATAATTAATATTATACAATAAAAAATAAAATCATAAATTGACGCCTGAACTTATTCAAATTACAGTTTTGAATGCAAGATTCTTATCATGTGTTAATTAATCTGATCCTACAATTTTCAAATATCATTTTTATCAAACCCATGCAGCCAAACAAGATGGCTTTGTCGTATCAGATCAATATTGAGCATGGATTTTATAAACAGATGTCTGAACTTATGCTAAATGACTGGAACCAATATTGGATGCGAGATTCTTATTAGATACTGAGCTTGAGGTTATGACGTAATGCAGTGTATGAAGTGTACCTTAACCGCAGCATTGCAACTCATAGACAACTTTCAATATATTTATACAAGAACGTACATGATCTGGATAGATAATGTAATAAATTTAGTATAACATCTGGTTAAATTAATATGGAGTACAGTTTTCATATAACTAGAAATAGATTCATAGAATAATGTCTGAACTATTGCTAAATGTAATGTTGTATTCAAGAATCCTATAATTTGCTTAACTTGAGATTATCAATGGTATTATTGAGTTAATCTTACCTTCAGTTTCCAAATATCACCTACATACTGTTGAATCCATGCAACCGAACGAGACAGCTTAATAGTAACAGATCAATATGAAACAGATTCCTAGATGTTTGAACTTACGTTTAATACAATGTTGTAGGCAAAATTCTAATCATATACATAATTTAAAATTATGCTGTGTATTATTATATTTTAATTTGATCCTTTTAACCCATGCAGCTGACAGAGGCGGCTCTGTCGGATCAGATCAATTATGGAGTATGGATTTCATGTAACTAGGAATAGATTCATAAACTGACGTCTGAACTAATTTATGCAATGTCGGATGGTAACCTGACTCTTCAATTTCCAAATATCACCGTTACTCTAGCCATGCAGCCTAACCAGACAGCTTCACATAAAACCAGATTATTAACATTGTAAGTCCTTTTTTCAACAACTGTTTGTTCTGTCACATAAACGATAATGCTTTTCATCATTGAATATTGATTTAATTTGATTGTGTATTGAAGATTTTGGTTATTCTATTGTTGAAAAACACCTTTTGAAAATAGAAGCGTTTAATCTTTGAATTCAAAACACGTAATCTAAACAGGTATCAAAACATCCTTTTTCGAAATTCTCTCGCTCGAAATTATCCACTCTACACCAGAATACGAACGTGCAAATGCTCTGCCTTGAGAGGTTGTACTGCAGCATAGGGAACTTTTAATATATTTATAGGGGCGACACTTCAGACTTCGCACTCTGCATCGACTATTTGTTTGAACGGTACATCAGCTATAAAAATCTAACAAGGAAAACGCTGCATCTCTTCTAGTGGGAAGACTTCAGACTAACTGAAAAAATCTTGTTCGTTGCTAAACTTTCCTTAGGAGTGAAAACAAACATCGTTAAAACTGCTTTCTTCCCTTCCAAACAATACGAAAATATTAAATTTGTTGGAATAACTTATTGAAACTTATAAACCGCATTTAAATATTTAATCATTGACGATATTAATAACAAATCTTTTTCTGTTCGAGTTCCATTCAAGATTTGTTAATATTATATTAACTGATTAAATATGATAATTATTTCTTCAATAAATGCAAATTCACTTTGTGACAGCATTACTTAATTAATGATAACACAAAGATTTAAATAGATAATAATTCAAAATCTGCCAACTATATTTTAGAAATAATAATTTTTTAATAGCATAATAGGTTTAATTTTTTTTTTTAAATTTAATAGCTTCAATATTAAGAATAATTAAATTTGTTATATCATTACTTAAAGGACTTAATTTTAAAGAATATCAGATATAATTTAAAAACAGATGAGGCAAAAAAGATTTTACAAAATGGTCGTACAAATAGAACGGGTTAACAATTGACAAGTTTTTTTTATGAAAGCACCTTTAAAACTTATTTCAGACCGAAATTCCACAAGGAATTAACAGTTTCAAAATTGGAGGTTAACAATTAAAATTAAAAAAAGTTTTAATACTCAGTTACATATTATTAATAAGCATTTTTTGTTTGTTTGTTTAATTAGTCATCTCTTAAATTATTTTTTTACTTTAATCTCCATTTTCCGAACTACTACTTTGGTATGTTGGTAGCTCCTTGATTTGGTTTAAATTTCCAGCTTTTAATATAAATATAAATATTTTTACCCAATTTTATAGATCAATTGAAGATGATATTCACAGTTCTTAGAAAATCGAAGTATGAAAACGATATAAATGACGGCACGGATTGGTTTAGCTGTAGCTCAGTGTATTATAGAGCAAGGTCCCGGATAGACCATGAGGTCCAGTATTGGAATCCCAGCTGCTACCGTTATCTTTTTCTTTTCGATATGTTTCTGGTATCATGTTTCATTTTGCGAGATGTTAATATTATCTTCACTGATTAAAAAAATATATTTCAATGAGGTAGGTAATAAGTTATTCCGAAATTGAATGTTAATCCTAGACTCATGGAAAAGGTCAATAGATATCCCATACATATAGAAATCGGATATGTATATCCGAGAAACTATCTAAAGATTACAAATAAATTCGGGTAGAATCTTGTAGAGATTATAAAATGATAGCAGTCAAAAATATATGAGAATTAAATGAAGATGATATTAACAGTTCTTAGAAAATCGAAGTTTGACACTGATAAAATTGACGGAACGTATTGGGGTACATGTAACTCAGTGGATTAGAGGGTAAGGTCCCGGATAGATCATGAGGTTCTGAATTCGTATCCCACTTGCTACCGTTTTTTTTTTCTTTTCTGTGTCTGTTCGGTTTCATATTTCATTTTGTGAGTTGTTAATATTATCTTCATTGCTTAAAAAAAATATTTATATTATTTTGAAATAATTTTGTTTTTTTCAAATAATTATTTTTAATAAATGAATCAAATAATATACTTTGTGTTCACCACTTTATTAATATAATACACGTTTTAAAAGCGATGCTTTCTTCATCAGGAGAATATAGAATTCTATATTTGTATTCTAAAGGGTGGTGAATACAAAGCGTATTATTTAATTCATTTATCAATAATGACGCCACAAAGTGAATACTAATCGTTCGAAGAAACTATAACTATTTTTAAATCAATACCCAATTATTTATCTTCTTCGTTATATTTGTCTATGTTTATATGTCAATATTTTTCAGAATAAGTTATTTTGCGTATATTGCGATAATTTAGAAGCACTCGAAATTAGAAAATCTCAAAATATTAGTTCTAGTATACTAGAAACCAAATAAATTTATCATATAGTCCTCCTATTCTAAATATTTTTCAAGTGAACCGCTCGGTTCCTACCGAAAAACCCCTAATTACCCCTTCCCCTTTGTTCGCCTCCCACTTCAACATCTAAATATTCATGTATGTCTGTCATTATTTTGTGTCTTATGATAGTTCAAAACCAGTCGACCTTTATATTAATTTAAAGTGGTTTAAAACAACTGTTTTTTTTTAAATATTTATCAAGCCATAAAAAAACTACAATAACCCCCCTATTGAAATGCGCTGTATTAATGATCAATCAGAACAAATAAATAAAATTAAACTCTTATTTCAAAAAAAATCTTTCACACGTTAATATTTCGTACAAAAGATTTTATAAATAGAAGAAAATTAAATAATATGTGTCTACCAAATTAAAAATTGTGGCTCCCACAGACACAAGAATTTTTCTTTTCTGATAAGGTATATACGACCAAGAATATCTCTTAATTAAATACGTTTTGTAAATTACTTGTAATGCAACTTATAATATTAAAATTAATAATAATAATAATGAAAGCTACGAATTTGTAAAATAAAAATTTTTATTGCGTTATAAAGAAATATAAGCGTAGACTACATAATAATGTATTTTTCATTAGAAAAGTATGAACGCATAAAATAAATAAGCTTAAAGAAAATACTGCTTTAGAGCCAAAATTATCTGTGACAGTTCTTGTTGATTACCATCTTTTTTTTCTTACAAAATTATTAACAAAATGGGTAAATAAAAACTGCTTTTCGCGCTTACTTCAATTATTTCTTGATTCCGCTTGCAAAGTGATTTTTATGACTGTTACCTATATTTATGGTGACATAAGACACACAGTTTGTAGTATAATTTTTGGGGAGGGTAAGGAGAAGGGGAGAGGAAGGTGGTGAAAAGGGGAAATACCTGGCTATTCAGATCTGGTCACCAAACACGGCTAGAAGCCATTTCAAGCAACGTTTCAATTCTGAATGGTGGTCTTTCACCAGGGCGATACTGAAAGTATCTTCCACTCTGGAACGTGCGCTAATATAGCATATATTATTTTTAAATGAATTAATTGTGAAACAACACAAATTAATTAAATAAAAATTACTTGCGCACGCCGGGATTTGAACCCGCGACCTTCGGATTCATATTCGAGAGCCTTACCCCTCGACCATGGAGGCCGTCAAACCTGAATGAACTGTGAAAATTATTATATTACGTTTATATACGAAATCAATTTATATTTCAAAGCTTTTTCAGTTCCGACCATAGATCAACATCTCTGTACAGTAAACAAAATTACATGTAGTTCCAAAATCAAACTTTCCTATCGCCTAGTAAAACGACATTTCGAAATACGTTCTCGCAAACTCGGCTCTTACTGAAATATCTCAAAGGCCCATGAATATTTTACATCTTAGATGCACATGACCAAGGCGGCCCTGTTTTATTCCTACCAGGGCTGGATGTCCATGACAAAGTGAAATATTATGCAATATTTCAGATTTTCAGCAAATGGCTTGAATAACTTTGTCCTCGGACGGGTCATTGAAGTTATTACAATTTGCTTTGAATGTATTCAACGCTACTCTCAACTGCTGTTATGTTCTAAAACATGCAGCGGTTAGAGGTAAAATGGGAAACAACAGTTTCAAACTCAACTTCATCATTTTTCCATGCATTTTAAATATCACTGTATATTTGTAATATATGAAAAATTATTTAGTGCAATTATTACGTGATTTTTCTATTGCAACATCACATTCTTCCTTTTTTCATTAATTATTTTTCGGCGTTTTGATTCTTTATTCAAATTTTGTGCAGTATTTGTCATTGTTTGAATATTATTTACTAATTAACATTATTTCATTTCACATAGTCTGAAAATTATTTCGTACACTTGTATAAAATGCTGGTATATATTTGAAACAACTATTTATTACGGCATTTTATTGTTGGTTTTAAATGATTCATGGACTATTTTGCCTCTCTATAATCACTATACTGCCGTGGTAAGTAAAAACACAGTAGTTACAAAAATTTAAAAAAAAAACGGGAACGGGACGATAATTTTTTTTTATCTACAGTCTTGAAATTCATTATCTCGCCGCACTGTCTTTTACTTAACAGCGGAGTTATTATAACCCTGATTTTTGACATTTAAGTGGAGTTTTTTTATATATTTCTATTCTTCTAAAACCTGTTTTAGACATAAAATAAAGATACAAAGAGATGAACATCTTATTTAACCAGACAGTAAAATATTATACTGCTCTTTTTACTTACCATTGTCGCGTATTAAGCTTTCACATTGGTAAGTAAAAACACAGTCAAAACTTAAAAACGCATATTTTCAATATGGATTATTATTTTTAACAAGCTTTATTTATGAAGTGTCTACAAGTGTTTTTGAAAAAGAGATCAGCACATTCGGGCAATTGGTAATATTTTTAATTTATTAAATTCTTTTTCTGTATTTGTTATAATCTCACAAATGACTTTTTTTCGACCACAAGATTGGACACATGTCCATGTTTCGGTGGTCAGTGTATGCTAAATGTTCTAATCAACCAGACATGACCCTTTATTCTAGAGAATGACTCTCATAATAATAATTACTGTGTTTTTACTTACCAATGTAGTCGAGAAGCAACAATTTTACATGTCATTTTTATACACCATCAAGAACATGACAAATTTAGTTGTTTTATATAGTCATGAGAAAATTTAGTTATATACACTTACTACGGCCTTACACGTACAGTGTTTTTTTATATATGAATACCGCACAAGAGTCTCAACTGCTCCCAACCGTCTGGAGCCAGTGAGACTATGGCATCCCCAATTGGGAAATGTTGTGAGGTTGGAGGTATTAGGGAGGGGAAAGAGAAAGGGTAAAGGAAGGTTGGAAAATACCTGGCTATTCAGATCTGTTCACCAAACACGGCTAAAAGCCATTTCAACTAACGTTTCAATTCTGAATGGTGGTCTTTTACCAGGGCGATACTGAAAGTGTCTTCCGCTCTGAAACGTGCGCAAATATACTATATATTATATTGTAAGACCGTACAGTGTACAAATCATTTGAGGACATTCCTTTCTAGAACACAGCTATCAAGGCAACGTACAGATCGAAAATAAGTAACCAATGTTTTCTTTTGAATATTTTTTTTCGTTGCACATACATCCATTAATCACTTATTGATTATATTATTTCGATGACCTTAATGACGAATCAGGTAGTTTATTTATAAAGTTCATGAGAATCCTTAAAATAGATACTCTTATAATTAATTAAACTAGTTTTATAATTACCACCTAAATACATACAAACCCTTTTCTCAATTAAAGTATTACCAATATTATGCTATATTAGTTCCCATATTTTTGACTGGTATCTTTTTGTATGATTGCAAGATTCTACCCTTTCAGCCGAAATGAACATGTTAATTACTTAAAAATATATATATCGAAGTATACATCTAATATGATTGAGTTGCTCCATCAATCCACCAGTTTGTACAGTAACAGTGTGCAAAATAACTGTTAATTGAAAAAAAAAATTCTGCCATTTTCAGGATAAAAGATATTTTAATTGGCAGTGAAAGAGTATTGAATTCACACAATTTCAAAACATATACTGAAAATGTTAGTAAACATGCAAGATTGGTCACCACACCAAAAAAAATGACAGATTTTAGTTGATGGTATATAACAACTAACATTTTAGACTAATTTAAAACACTATCCAGAAAGTCATATCTTTCGCATTTATACTACATATTAGGATTCGCACCTAATAATCATGAACTGGTAATTTTACAATTTTTACCGTAATAAAGAAGATCCCTTTATTTCGGTAAATATTGTAAATAAGCTGTTTCGGTTTCATTTTTGATTTCGATATTTTAAAACGTAACAATTTCAGCAAAGGCATTTCTCAACCTTCCTCTCCTCCGAATCCTCCCTTCCCAACTCCCTTCCGCATAAGGACATATCCCAATTGAGGATACAATAGAACGCCATAGGGAAGCCATACTGGCTCCGGAAAGTTAGGAGCAGTTAGGACAAGTATGCGATGTTAAAAAAAAAACAAAATATAAATTATTTCTTCAAATAATGTAAAATATCTTTGTAGAGTCACACTTTTAAATCAATAATAATTAATAAAGTAATTAAAAATTACTTTGTAATCACCACTTTATCAAGATATTTCAAAAGCGAAAATTTCTTCATCAGGAATATACAGAATAGTGTTAGTATTAGTAATAATGACGCCACAAAGTGAATACGAATTCAAAAAAAGTATTAATATATGGATTATGGACATGGGAAGGAAGAATATAGATGTGATGTTGCAACCAAACAGGGTTTAACGGTCACGGCATGTTTTTAATATTTTTTAGAATTCTTATTAATCTTATTGCATTATCATGTTCCTCTAGTAATATTTTAATATAATTACGAAATCTTACTTAAATTTTTTTATCAAACTTAAAATATACTTGAAAAATTCATATTCTTTATATAAAACCATGTACAATGTGACCTTAGAACGGGGTACCCCAGTAAGGTTACATTTTTTTGCGAATTTTTTGTTAAACTTTAAGAAATAAATAAATTAATAAATAAATAAATAAATACCAATCTTTTGAAGAAATTACAAAAAAAATTACTTCGTTTAAAACCACTGTATTTAATATGTAAATATCTACACCCTAAAAAAACATTAATCTTTGATATTAATATGGGAATTAAATTAAAGACTTGCCGAAGGTGAACATGCCGAAAACCGAAATTCAAATTCGAAAAATGAGATCGTAAATGACTTCCGGAAAGTCGAAATACCCAAAGGGAAACTTTCGAACGTAACTGTATTTAAAAAATAAATCTCTTCTAAATAAAAACAAAGCATTATACTACAATCTCCAGCAACGTTAAAAAAAAAAAAACAAGATTATAATAGTTTGTGTTGCACTTTTTCCGTCGATTCCGCGCAATAATATTAATTTTGGAAACTAGGCTAGCAAATATCCCCTCTTCAGGATAAACAATTTACCTTGCTCCAGAAATATGAATGTATTTACGTATTTAATACAGCGGTTTCAAACAAAGTAATTATTATGGTTAAAATAAACATGTTTTCGCTTCACAGCCAAAAGTCACAGGGCTAACCTAACTACTTCCATACCAATTGTATGAAATATGCACTAAAATACATTTACGTTGAACTCACGTTACAGAAAATTGTTTACACGTAAATTGTTACGCATTTTCAAACATTAAACATTTTATGCAATATGGCGGGTGCACTTAAGCCAATTTAAGGATAAAAGTCAAATGAAACCTTTTTTTAAATGAATATCAGCTATTCGCGATTCAGTATAATGCACCATTGTTCGGAGTTCGAAGCGGCCAATTATTGATAGATGATCAAATAATGACCATTGAACGGATCTCAATCGATGAAGCAGCATCGTAGACAACACAGAGATTAACACGTTTTCTTCCCTTCATTCATATTTTCGCATATCTCGTCATATGCATGTTAAATAATAAATTTTAAAAAAATTATAATAAGTTAAAAATAATGATATCCTCACTAGGATTTCCCGTGCTGAGGATTTGATTTGTATTAAGTGAAATTATTCGACTTTGATGAATTGGTTGAAAAAATCGTAGTATGAAGTGTTAGGTGGAGTTGGGTGGGTTCTGCTTCAGTCTGTATTAGTTGTTAATATATTTTCTATTTCAGATCTACTTACGTAACGTATCCAGCGTTTTATTTGAGATTCAAATGTATTAAAGGGGAGAGGGAAGTCGGAGAGTTTTTATTTATTAATTCAAAATAATGATAGTATTATTACGAAATACGATAAACATAATGTTTTTAAATAGAAAAATATTTATTAAATATTTTATAAATTTACATAGGCTTAGCATTTATCAAAATCTAATCAGAAATATTACTTTTTTCTGACCGTCCCATTGTATGTTTTAGAAAATATTTCAAATACAAATATGATTTTTAAAGTAGAAAAAAGTATCTTTAATCATTTATCGTTGCATTTTTGTAAATAACAGTTATTTTTTGTAATAATCCGCAATGCAAAAAAAACACTGTTTTTTTAATGTAATACGTATTACAAATCTTTGGTTACGTTTATTTACAAAGAACGCAACGATAAATGATTAATCATACCTTTCTTCACTTTCAAAATCATATTCGTATTTTAAATATTTTGTAAAACATTCAATCAGAAAAAAGTAATATTTCTGATTAGATTTTGATAAATACTAAGCCTATGTAAACTTACAAAATATTTAATAAATATATTTTTCTATTTAAAAAACACTATGTTTATCGCATTGCGTAATAATACTATCATTATTTTGAATTAATAAATACTAACTCTCCGATGTCCCTCTCCCCCTCAATGGTGTTGTGACTTTTGAAGGATAGTGGGATCTTGTTGTAGAGTTTAATACCATATCATAAAAAGTTTTTTTGTCCAAATGTTTTATTTTTAGTTACTTTTAGGATCTGTGTTTGACTCTGAGATCTAGTGTTTCTAATATGTGTATTAGTTATTATGACCTTTTTTAAATATAGACTGTAAATAAGCCAATTTTTTTAAGCCACAAAATGAAAACTTTACCGGAGACGATCAAAACGAATATTTTACTACATAATTACTTCGAAAGATTGGTATTCACTTTGTGGCGTCTTTATTAATAAATTAATAAAAAATTACTTAGTATTCACCACTTCATTAATATATACTTGTAGATATCAACATGTTTCGGAAGTGATGATTTCTTCATCAGGAATATACAATTAAATATAATTAATGATGAAATATTTTCTTATAAAATAGCTGTCTCTTTAATTTATTTTCATGTTAATATTAATAATAAAAATATATATATTTTTTAACTTCTAATGTGAATTCGTTCTTCAATGTTTAATACTGTTTTTTTAATAACATTTTTGATTAACTACTTACCCACCTTAATCGATTTTTGTCTATGTTTATAATCTGTCTATTCTTACATTATTATGTTCTATGTTTATCATTTGCCTATACTTGACAATATTATTTTTTATATTCTGTATATTCCTTATGAGGACAGCTTCGCTTTCGAAACATGACGATATGTATATATTAATAAAGTGGTGATTACAAAGTGATTTTTAAAAAACTTATTGATGTATCCTAGCTTGAAATGTCATATTCATGTATATATTTCAGACTGAAATAGTACCATATTAAATTAAATATTCAGGTTGTATTTTTTCCTCTGAAATCGAATGCATCCCGATTTCATCGTTTTACAATTTTGTAGTTTTGCTGCTACGTATTCAGATAAACTACCCCCTTTTTCGCACTACCCTCCCTACACCCCTACATCAAAAAACAAATATGTTTATTTGATAAACACAACGATAGACGTGTGAAATTATTTATTTACGTAAGTCCTTGATTACCCGACAGCAACCATAAAGCCTTCGCGAAACAATATTTAACATAAAAAATAATGTATAATTATCGCCGGGTGCCTATGGGTTTTGATTCGGAATTTTCAAATTTAATCAACATTATTTACCCACTCAAAAAGAGCTCACTCGTTGCGAATTTGCGGGATTTCTGCGTCCGTGTCAAAGGCGTTTTGCCGTGAAGCAATTTATGTGTTCATTTGCCATAGCCGGGGAGTGAGCAACTGAGCACTGAACACTGAACAACTCTGGATACGGAATTCCTCGAGTTTTTGGAATAGTTTGCACGACGCAAATTAAACAACAGATACGCTTCAAGCACGCCTGATTGCTTGAACTAATATTTTCTCAATTACACGTCAGATTAAGTGTGAAATTCATTGCGACAACGGGAACTGGAACTGGAACTGCCGGCTTGCGAAATACAAGAAACAATAACTGGAGCGAACGTTTTCTGGAAGTGACGATAACTTAGACCTTAGTTCCGGAGTACGGTTGTTGTGTTATTCTCGTATAGAGCGCGTGTAAGGAATATTCTTTTGGTCGCTGGGACAATAATGAGTGGGCAAGAATTTATCTCTTTAAATTTCGAGGGTTATCGTTTTTGTTATGTTTGGTTAAAAGGTTTAACCATTTCCAGAATTTGGGCAGTGGAATCTTTATATTGGGGGCAAATAGAGGTGGCTTATTATATGGAATAGGGAAGAGGAAGGTTTGTATGTACCTGACACTAGTAACTAAACTTGACTGTAGCCAAGTTTTCTGACGAAATTCTAATATCTTACTTTTTTAAGCTTCAGGATGAAGATCAACCGCTTAGCTTTGTGTAATCATCTCAACACGATAATGTTATTTTTCTTTATTGCATGCACTGTGAATTTACATTTTAAATAAGGGGTTGAAAATTGACTTAAGAAAAACTCCAACTTATTCGTCGTTATCACTTCGCTTCTCCATGAAATACAATGGAAGAAGACTAATTTGAGGAACACATCTTAAAGAATATATTTTCTAATAATGTGTTTTTTCTCTCCTTTGCAGTTCCTCCACATCAGCTGTTGGTTTACGACGCCTCTGGACGAGACGTGGCGGGAATAGTCGGGCCCCTCGAAGAAGGGGCGATTCTCACACTTACGTGTGAAGTTCGAGGAGGTAAGAGACTTTAACCATTTTTATGATAAACCATCACTGGTGTATTACATTTTTATATTTTTAAAAGTTCAATAAATATGCTTTGTAATTTTGAGTAATTTAAATTATGACCAGCGTAAAGCTCTAAATTACCGATAAATTATCAGTATCACAGTAGTACAGTAAAATTTATGAGACATTTTGCGACGAAATGCACAGTATGAAGACATATAAATGAAAACAAACGAAAATAAAGTATTCTCTTAAATGTTATATTTCGAGGAAAGATTTAATGAAAACATCATAAATAAAAGTCATATTTATAAAGAAAAACAAACAAAAACGAGAGCAATAATTTTTTACTCTGAAATGGTTGTTGCATTTAGACATTTTTTAAAGAAAACATCACCAAACATCGATAAAAATACCTCGCATTCTGAGTCAAATTATAAAGAATAATATTTCTGGGAATCAGGTAGAGAATGTAAGTACGTCATCCTATTCATATATTGTATTCCTTTTACACAGTAATCATTCTATACACTTTACGGAGAAACAGATTTCAGCGTTCTCGAAACACGTAATTGTATTTATTTCGCGCTACAAATGTTATATTTTATTTATTTATTTTGTTAACGGTTTATTTGCATCTGGTAAGACGCACCACGGAAGTATAATGCAATAATAATAACAATGCATGTCAAGATCAACAACAGTAGTAATAATAATATCAATGCATGTTAAGATCAACAACATTAGTAATAATAATAACAATGCATGTTAAGATCAACAACATTAGTAAAAATAATAACAATACATGTTAAGATCAACAACATTAGTAATAATAATAACAATGCATGTTAAGATCAACAACATTAGTAATAATAATAACAATGTATGTTAAGATCAACAACAGTTTATTAATTGATAAACTAAAGTTTTTAAGACAAGATTTTTGTGCATAGCGCAAAGGGTAACAATTATTTTTATAAACAATAATTATTAGCCTGAAACACTCATCCAAATTGAAAAACCTTCCGAGCAAAGATAAATGTCGCCAGCAGGACTCGAACCCACACCCTTCTAATATCCGGTCAGATGCTCTACCATTGAGCTACGTCGGCTTATCGCAAACCCGCCAAGTTAATCAATATATACTAGTGTTTCATTCAATAATTACGGTTTTTTATTATATTTCACCTATAAACAACCAACTTTATTGGTATGAGGAAGGCTTGTAACGGCTAAATCCCTCACTAGGTGGCGTCGAGACAAATTATGTCTTCATTTAGTCTTCTTGTCTTCTTCTTCATGTCAAAACATTTTTCACCAATAAAATGAAGACATAATTGCCGAATTTGTTTTCTGACACGTATTATATATTTAGTGGTTCGAGTAATAAGGATATATACAATATAATAAATAAATAAATAACGAGTGGAT
This sequence comes from Halesus radiatus, assembly GCA_022606495.2. NCBI lineage: Eukaryota > Metazoa > Arthropoda > Insecta > Trichoptera > Limnephilidae > Halesus > Halesus radiatus. The sequence continues at coordinate 39,369 of JAHDVE020007467.1, read as the reverse complement.
AAATAAATTTCTAGAATTACTGCATTGAAATAATCCATATTTCTTATATTACCCATTAACCTACTTTAATAAATTTTTGTTTATGTTTATAATTTGTCTATACTTGACATTAATATTTTTTAGAATTCTGTATAGTCCTGATGAGGAAAGCGTTGCTTTCGAAACATGTTGATATTTATATACGAGTGTTAATAAAGTGATGACCAAGTAATTTTTAATTGATTTTTTTTTTTAATAATGACGTCACAAAGTGAATACCGATCTTTTGGAGAAATTAGATAAATAAATAAGTTAACTATGAAAACGTTGTTTAAATAGATCATACTTTAACCAACAAACAAACTGAATATTTCTCCTCAATTTACCTTTACAGAAATACAATATACTCGTAGGTCGATACAGCACTTTTCAGGATTGTGTCGCTTCCGCCAAGACGATGGATTTGGAAAACCTCACTCAAATATTCAGTTTGTAAAAGTTCCTCACTCCAGCCCCAGCCTCCGGATCCATTGTCATATCTTTGGCATCGTCACATCGGTGACCCTATCCCTGTCCCCGTCCCCGGAAACAAGCAAAACCACAAACTAGATTGTGTACCGTCCGCCGTTTGAATAAATAAACTTCTTTCCCTCGAAGGAATACGTTACAGCATTTACGGTAATCTGCCGGTGACATACTGGGGATGGTTTAAGGTTCCGTCCCGTGAGTATAACCTTCAACTCGCTCACTCACCCCGCGCTGCTCAGGGCTCTCGTCTGACTTCGCTCATCCCCCATCCCTCGGACCCTCGCTGCTTGCTACCCTCACCGTCGCTACCCTTGCGCTAATCGGCGGACCAACCCATCACTGGATTGAAATAATATGCGTGTTTAACTTTGATACAGATTTTTTTTTAAATATTAAGGTTTTTTTTGTGATGGGGATGAAACAATCGAATTGACCCCACAATATTGAGAAAAAAATCTCAACCAAATTTCGATCATTATTTAAAATTCAAAATCAGGGTAACCGAAGTCATCCGATCAAGTATGTTGTGAGCGTGTCTATGTGCCCGAAAACAAATTTTCATTTTTATTTACTTATCTGAGGTACATAGGAGTCGATAGATCTCACGTAAATTTGATGACTTCAATTTTCATTAAAACAGGAATAAATTACACTTACCATTTATTTTTCCATGTTTAGGGTTGTTTTTTTTTTACTTCACATAGAACAGTTTTTTCCTTAATTGGAACAATGTACGAAATTAAAATATTTTGAAAAATTCAATTAACATCACTATGTAAAGCATAAAAGTATTTATTTTATTCGAGTTTTTTTATACACAATTACAGATAAGGGAAAAATATGTAAAAAAAAGTTATAAATTAGTTTTAAAACTTGTGGGAGCATTCAATCATTGTGATTTAAAAATGTTGTGAAAGCAAGAAATTCATTAGGGGTAGTTATACTAAATTAAATAAATACAACATCGCAGGTGACAAAAGGTGTACATGTAGTTATATTAAAAAAAACGTAATTAATTATGATATTCCAGCTTAGTTGTGTGGAAGGAGTAAACAAAATTCAAACTTTATTCCACTTGATTACGAAAAATAGAATTATGATTTTGAAAACTAACTATTTATCCGAATTGAATCTTATTCATTAAATTAAATACTTTGTTTCGAACTGCTAATTTATTTTAAATTCATCACCAACCGGTTTCGCTTGGGTAGAATTTAAAATTAATAAAATAATTTAATAAATTTGTCAAACCACAAAGTAATTCCTTTCTACAAAAACGTTCAGCTTATTTGGCACTGCCTTTTTAATGCACATCGGAAAGCCTGGGGCATCTTTAAAACCTGCATATTACATTTAATTTATTTGAAAAACTAACAGTTTAGTATGGTAAACATATATTAAAAAAAACTAAACTAATTTCACCAAAGTGTTCAATCATTTATTTTCGAAAAAGTTACAAGTTTTGCCTATGGGGATGGGAATGTAGGAGGGAGGGGAAGGGAATGGTTATATGTTATATGATTAATGTGTGTACCTATTTAAATCGATAGCAATTACCTATTTAAAAAAACTGTTCTAAATATTTCGTTATTGAGAACTGTAATTATATCTAGGAAGGAATATTTCTATGAGCCCTGTTTAAATATGTTAATGTTATATTTGATGAAAACTTCGATAGGAAAACCGTTCGAATATCAGTTGCCAACTGATATTTTTCCTCGTACAGGAACCACTGCCAGAAAAAAAATTGGTGTGAATTATTTAAATTTATTTATTTTAGAAACAAACAATGCATGTATAAAATGAGTGGTGTTCAAATTACAAGGTTTTACAAGAAAATTATTACAAGGATCGGTACCAAAGACATTGAATCTATGTAATATCCAGTAAGTGGTTATATACATTTTACCAGGCGAGGTTAGTACAATGCTAGGGAATGATACATGGTAAAGATAAAAAGGTATATGAAAAAAATGTATATTGTACAAATATATGTAACTGTGTTTGTGTGCGTGTGTGTGTGTCGGAATAGTGCTACGCACTGGAGAGTTGTGATTGCGCATTGATATTACGAGTAATATTTTTCTTTAATGACGGTAGATGGTAGATAGGTGATGAAATCTTTCAGATTAATCTCTTTTAATATTTAACGAAATAACTAACATCTGTCTTCAAAAGTATAAGTAATCTCTCATGGAAAACTTTATAAATTCCTTTAAAAGCTCGCAACGTATAAAATCTCATATTTCTAAAGCATTTTTCTCACAATTACTTCCTGCATTTTCCCCTGAATAGTAAACTTTACCTAACCGAACCGGATGGCAGAGTTTACCTAACCTTTCCTGTCTAGGAAAAGAAAAGAGTCAGCATCGCCGGAGCGAAGTTGGTCTTGTCTTCCCGGTGAATGGCCACAATTTGGCCAAATTTTTGCCAGTGTTTTGTAGCGGATAATTCGGCCATACAACAGCCGCGATGCTTGCCGGGAAACCACTGCACGCCCTGAATACAAAATACAGCTATTTGGCAGGCGAGCGTGCTATACCATATACCAGTTTGGAGGGGATTTTAAACTTTCCGGGGTGTTGGATTACGAAGTAACAAGTTAAAACAGTTATAAATGGTTAACGGGATTGAAGGTGTACCTACAGCGGTCAGCTTAGTGTTCTAGTTCGCAGTAGTTTTAATTATAAACAAGTTATTATTGACCTACTTACTGATTAATAAACCTTATTGCTAGCGAGTTCCAACTGCTCCCATATTTCAGGAGTCAATTGGACTATGACATTCCCGATTGGAATATATTCTTAAAGTCTTCTCCACTCTGGTTGTACCACATTTGTGCATCATCCACATGATACAAATTGTAAATGTTTTGCATTCTTTTGTACATATTTATTATTGCTAATATTGTTAGAAGCCGATTTAAGTATTTCACTCAATTAATCGTTCAATATCTTCCTGCAGCGCTGTCAACACCATCTCTCAGTATTTTTCTCTATGCTCTAACCATCTACGTATTTTTTCCAAAATTGTAAACCTTTTTTTTGCTGAAAACACAAGTGTGTTTGACTGTCCAAATAGGAAGAATTTCCTGTTTTAGGGCTGCACTAACACCGCTCTTGGATTATTTTTCATTGTTTTCATTCTCTTTCTTGTTCCTGTTTTCTATCACTCATCTTCGCACACCAAAATTTCCCACCATAAAATATTACCACCAACAATAATGAATAATTAAATAGTATAAATGAAAAAACATGCTTCTTTAGGCGTATTGAATGTTTTTGGTGGGATTAACAAATGAATAAAGTTTGTGTACGCTAAGAGCAATTGTTAGTAGTTTATGCAAATTAAAATTCTGTGTTCCAATATGTACGTTTCGAACAATTCATTTACCATTAGCTGAATCTATTATAAGGTATGTATTTTCTTGTAAAACAAATATCAATCGTGTTCAATCAGTGTAAAAAGCATAATATTTCATGCTTTTATCAGTCTCAAAAATCTTTCAGTAAGAGCAATTCTGTGGTACTAAATAACCCTATATATTTTACAAATATATTAAAGCACACTTAAAATACTCGTCTCAATTTTAATGATGGATTCATGGTTCTTAAGCATACTAACAAATATGGACAAAGAACTTGATAATTCCTAGCTGTTTTAATATATTGCTGCTGAAATTAAAAACTGTGTTCAAATAAAACAGTTAATAAATTTATTGAAAACTTGGCTACCTGAAAGAAAATATTTGTATTAGATACTCGTAATTGGTAAATATTATTTTGTTTACGATTTATTGTTATTATTTATGATTTTTTTTATAGGTAGGTATAAATATTTTTGAGGATAATTATTGTGAATTATTTATGTTTCAAATATGTTATTTTGTAATACATGTTTTTATTATATATATGCCTTAACTGTAAATTTAATTTATTATAAGGCATTGAATGACAATCACCCGTTAGTCAAACTACTAAAAAAGTACTTACTATACTTGAAATTATTATTTTTAGTATTACTCCTGATGAAGAAAGCATCGCTTTCGAAACATGTAGATATATTTATATTAATAAAGTAGGGAATAAAAAATATATAATTTAATTCGCTTATTATGAAGGACTATCGGGACTTTTTCGTTTTTATATTTAGTAAAATATAATTTAAAAAAAAAGTGTATGTAAAATGTGATACAATTTTGAAAGCAGGTACTGTAGTGTGCTTTTTAATGTTTTTTTTATTTATTGAAGTGATAATGTATTACAAAACAGTAAAAATGTACGTAATTATTATTACAACGGTTTAGAAAAAAAATATTTCGAAAAGCGTAACATTATAAAATAAGAAGAAAACATAGATGTATACAAAGTTAAAAAAGAAGATTCAGAAGCAGCATACAGAAGAAAAGTGTAACATTATAAAATAATAAGAAATCATAGATGCATACAAAGTTAAAAAAGAAGATGCAGAAGCAGCATACAGAAGAAAAGTGTAACATTATAAAATAATAAGAAATCATAGATGTATACAAAGTTAAAAAAGAAGATGCAGAAGCAGCATACAGAAGAAAAGTGTAACATTATAAAATAATAAGAAATCATAGATGTATACAAAGTTAAAAAAGAAGATGCAGAAGCAGCATACAGAAGAAAAGTGTAACATTATAAAATAATAAGAAATCATAGATGTATACAAAGTTAAAAAAGAAGATGCAGAAGCAGCATACAGAAGAAAAGTGTAACATTATAAAATAATAAGAAATCATAGATGTATACAAAGTTAAAAAAGAAGATGCAGAAGCAGCATACAGAAGAAAAATGTAACATTATAAAATAATAAGAAATCATAGATGTATACAAAGTTAAAAAAGAAGATGCAGAAGCAGCATACAGAAGAAAAATGTAACATTATAAAATAATAAGAAATCATAGATGTATACAAAGTTAAAAAAGAAGATGCAGAAGCAGCATACAGAAGAAAAATGTAACATTATAAAATAATAAGAAATCATAGATGTATACAAAGTTAAAAAAGAAGATGCAGAAGCAGCATACAGAAGAAAAGTTTACACAGATACAGATATTTAACTAGAGACTTATAAGCACAGTATGGTGAAAATATACTAAGATTGTTATACGTACATATTTAAAAGAAAAAAAAATGTTCTAGTGAAAGAATGCATCAATGGTTTATAAAGTTGTTAAGTAATTGCTACATTATAAGCCTCATTGCGAATACAAACAAAAATATAACATAAAATTCATGTCCGTGAATATTGCAGATCATCTACGTAGGAAACTTTAGAAAGCACGCAATTTCTAGTATTGTTCACCAATTTATAATTTTTTTTATAAGTTTTGATTTTCCTGTGCAGTAATTCGTAATCTGAAATATTTATATACGGATACATAACATTTGTTTATTGGTGGGCTTTTACTTGTATGGGACAGAGAGAGATAAGAATGGAACGATTGCGATAGAGCGAGCGAGATACTCTTTCGACCGTTGTCTAAATTCAAAGGGCGATTGTGCGCTTTTCATCGAATTTTGCTATACAATATGGTTCCCCTAATTCTTTAAACTATAGTTATCACCTATAAAAAATGAGACAACCGATTGTGCGCAATATGCAGGGTAAGGAAGGGTAGGAAAGAAGTTCCATAGAAACTTACCCGTTCCGCATCTCTTCCGGCGCATAATTTATAATAGTTCAATATTCAACGGTTCAATTTTTAAGATGCGTAAATTTTAAAACAGGTATTCCCAGATAATGCCTGGATTATTGTTACTTCCTTAATTAAACAAATTTAGTAAAATTATTTGCGATGCAACGCATTATTTTAAATTATCTATTTAGTGTTTTAAACCCCAGAATAATACATTTGATTTAGTTTCCTGCTCTTAGCAGGATACTTACAAGACAATACTCGACATATTATTGTAACAATTCTACTTCATCTGTTACTTAATATCTGGGGAACATATACTGTGATTTTGTTTGTAAGTTTTATTTATTATGTACTTTTGCTAGTTTTCATTTATTAAATTCGCTACCGGTTTCGACACAACCGTGCCATTAACGTTTTAAGAACGCTCGTCAATGGCACGGTTGGGTCGAAACTGGTAGCGAATTTAATAAATCAAAAATAGCAAAAGTACATAATAAATAAAACTTACAAACAAAATGTCTAGAAATTGCTATATAGTGATTGCCGAAAAAATACAAGAAATACTGTGATGTTATTGATATATTTAGTACAGCAATATTAGAATATAATCTTCAATTCGTACCGCTATTTTATTACATAAATGTATCTTATTAAAATATGTACCTATACAATATTATGCGTAAAAACATTGAACGGTATAAATGTAAACAATAATCATAGATGGCAACGTATCTGCGGAGATAACACAATCCAAAATCTGGGGTTTTACAATACCGCGAAATTGCTATTATTGTAATTACGTATTTTCGGGGTGTAATACACAGCGGCGAGAACATTTACACGGAGGCTGTAACGATTCGAGGAACAATGATGCAGATAACAAGTCTTCTATGGACTTTTAGGTAAAGGCAATTTTGGATAGATTTGTAGAAATGCATATTAAGGAAATCAATTCTAAGGGTTTCCAATTTGAACCGTTACCGGCGCGACACAATATTAATATCATCTCATTTAAACCTTGTCCAATTATATTATTTTATATATCAAATTATGGGTAAATATTTGATAAAAAAATAGACTAAAGAAAATTAGCCGCAATGAAATATCTACGGTGTTCTTCTTCTTCGTATGGTGGGGGTCATAGTGGGGTGCTGAGGTTATTCAGTCAGTCGGACGGTATTGGGAGTCACTTGGATCAGCACAGATGTGCCACAGGGAAACTGATGAAATGGACATTCTTCTATAATCTGGACCTTTGTTTGAATACGTCCACATTCACACAATTCGAAATCCTTTAGGCCCCATTTATGCATCATACTCGTATACGCACAATGGCTGTGACTACACCGGATGCGGTTCAATGAGGTCCACGTCTTCCGAGGGAGAGAGAACCCCGGAAATATAATAGTAGGGTGTTTAACAAGGTGCTTGTTTTCACGTCCGAGGTCTGCCACTGATTTCGCCACAACTTTTCAGTGCAAAAAGGTTTCCTGGTCATCAGAGAGGTTTGCAAGGTCATTTTGAAGTAGAGTGTGACTATTCACGACCATAATACGTAATAATTTATTTTACAAACTAAGCGTCAGGACCCATCACTGGAGTTAATGACGCTTTTATTATAATTTTTGGTACAGGCATTTTAAAACGGGCCACAACAATTCGCGGACCGGTGGTTTGGAAACGCTGGTATGGATAGTGTTCACTTGTGTTGAAAGTGTTCATATCTTTATACATTCTTGTCATGATTTCCACATTGGCTACTCGGTTTGCCCAGGGAATTCTCAGCGTGCAGCCATATACTCGGAGTTCAAAGGATTCTGGTTTATTCTCTGATACTATGTCCAGGTCCACGTCTACCCAGACACGAGTACTGAGATAATGTATCACCTGACCACTCGTAAACAGAGTTGGAGACAATTTTCTCTATTGTACCGACTGCAACTTTGTACAGAATTGGCGTGCATTGCTGCTTTATAATCAAAAGTAAACTAGCTATTTGTAGTTTTTCAAAATTGGGTTTGAAATTTATTTTGCTTTCAATACTTTAAAATTCGAATTTAATTATGATCTTAAGATTCTGGTTGTTGTGGCTAGCTGAATAAATTAGGTATAAAATTTCTGACTTAATTGTTTACTTTATTTATTGCAACTTAATTCACTTACAATTTTTAATATGTTTGAAACTCTTAATATTTGTTATATAAATTGAAAATACACTTTGTATATACCACTTTACTTAAAATATATAAATAGTTCAAAATATATAAATATTTCTTTGTATTTCTTAATATTTGTATTGAATTACATACAACTCTGTTAAGTTTTCTTTATTTCATGTACTTCATAAATATTTGTTTATAATTCAGTATGTTTTTCATCTTCCAATATCCCTAAATGAATATTTATTACATATTTTATTTTACCTTATAAGTTAACGTTTTTACCACAAATTTTTCCTTGGTTTTTAAACACAGAATTTATTTCTATGCTCGCAAAAAATGGTCTGATCCGGTTTTCCCAGAATGTATGAAACCTTTCCACGCGTAATTTAAAATTGTATTTTTTTTTTACATATTAATAAAAAAAACCGTTTGTTATAATAGCAATTAAACATTTTTATAGTGAAACACGTTTTTTTGTATATTATAATTGCACCGAATTTTTTTGTCAACTATAATAATTCGACCCCCAGTGACGTCACACCCAACAAGCCATAGATTTCGTCAGTTTTAGCGGCCGTTGAAAAATTGAATCTTTCACAACTATAAAAACGAATTAAAAAAAATACTGGTAAAGAGATTTTCATTTTTTAATTTATTATTTTAATATTGTATATGGTAATTTTAATTACATGCAATGGGAATTTGTACCCGCTAAGCTTATTGCAAGTTGCTCGTCAGCAGGAGATTAGTTCAACAATTTCATGTAATTTTTTTTTATATGAATATTTCACACGAGTCCCAACTGCTCCCAACCGTCTGGAGCCAGTGAGATTATGGCATCTCCAATTGGGGAATGTTGTGAAACTGAAGGCATTGAGGAAAGGAAAGAGTAGGTGAAAGGGAAGGTGGGGAAATACCAGGCTATTCAGATCTGGTTACCAAACACGACTAAAGCCATTTCAAGCAACGTTTCAATTCTGAATAGTTGTCTTTCACCAGGGCGATACTGAGAGTATCTCTTACTCTGTAACGTACGCAAATATACCACATATTATTTTTAAATGAATTAATTTTGAAACAGCACAAATAAATTAAATAAAATTTATTTGCGCACGCCGGGATTTGAACCCGCGACCTTCGGATTCGGATTCGGACCCTGAAGGAAGTAATTTCCCTCAATGCCTGTATCACCACATAAAATCAATTCATATAAATAATAACGCGATAATAGAACAATATAGGTACATGCATGATGAGATCAATGAACACAAACTGATTTTTTTTTTAATTTATAAAAAGTAAAACAGTTTTGTTTTAGTGAAAACAAGCTCCAATTACATAATAGCGATCAAATAGTTATTGCATCAATATTTGTAATAAAAAGAAATTAAAAATGGACTGGAGTTTATTTATTTGCAAGAAACGAACAGCTTTTAATACAAACATATATACAAAGGAAGTTTAACAAAAGGTAAGCAAAAATGTTTCTTGTGCTAACAGTGGCTAAATACAGATGTTTTATTTATGAAGCTAACAAGATATAAATAAAATAAGAAGGAAGGGGGAGAGGAAGATTAAGATAGGATCGGGACAGGAGATGCTCTCGATACATTTTATACTCGTGCATCAATTTGTGGTCGTACGTATTACTTCGGTTCGATATTTTGAAAGGGTGTCGTGAAGAACGTCGATATTGTGAAATGATGGGTTATATAGTGTAAATATATATCAAATTTACTACTGCTATTATTAAGTTCTGCAAGTAGTTTAGTTTTCACATTATTTTGACAGCTATTACGACGTTCAAAGCCTTTTATACTGCTTTATGGTGGTTAATAAATTGTTTCTATTTAATCCTTTGTTAATCCAATAGGGAAGATGATAACATTTCGTTTTAAATAAAATCCCCCCCTTGTCCTTTGGCCGGCCATATTTTACATCAGTAAAATGGTGACCATTTCTTTCGATTTATTCCATTTTGTCGTCCTTGTTCTATCCTTGAGCCTTTATGGCCCCATTTATCTTACTTTAAAAACGATGAAATTACTCTTTCACGATGAGCAGATACAAAGTTGTTAGGAAGGTTGTGTAATTTCTGTCTCAGTAATTAACGGAAGAGAATAATGGTAATACGTATGAAAATTCACAATGTGTTTTTTATTATTTAAAAAAATACCTACATGCTTTTCACAAGAAAATTCGCCCACGTATTTTTCTGAAAATTATATTGTTTACACAAATGATGTGAACCTTTTCATGAAATAACCCCCATATTAAAAATAAAAAAAGCACCCACCTTTAAACAAGCACACGTTACAAAAATGCGAATTTATCATATTCTAAATTCTATATTCACGGCTTAACTATTTTTCTTCAGTTTGATTGTAAAGCATTTTAAATTGATACTTCTATTGATCTAATAATTAAACTCAGTTGGTACATCAACGAAAGACCCACAAAGTAATGTAAAACCCATCATATCAAAACGAGTAGGTACTTAATTGCGTTCCGTCAATATCTCCATTGCAATATTTCGCTCTTTCTCATAAACGATGCATGTGCATAACAAATAGAGCTCGCAACGGAGCTCTCAACACCCGGTTCACCCTAGTGTAGAGCTGAATATAGTTCAGGGTGAGTTTCGTTAAAAGGAATAAATATTAACTCTTATCGTATTTTTAGTTTGACACAAAAACAAAATTTCGGCTGTATAGTAATGATTTATTTTACTCACCCAGCTTATGTTTTTTCTTTTATAATTATGCCTTGAAAAAACTCCACGTAAATTACGTCCTAAACTACTAAATATATTAAGTTCCAGAAACAATTTTTTTCAAGCAATGAACGTTTCCAAGAATTAATTCGTCTATTTTTATTATTATTATATATATCGTATTGTTACATTTTTGTGAACAGTGTCAGGGAACATTTCTCCCTCTTCCTGTGTCAACTGTGGTTAGAGGTACATAAATGTGGAGATGATCTTCTCTACCCAGTGAACGGGCTACCAATTGCTACAGTAGGGCTTTTATTTATTTTTATTTCAAATAATCGTAAACTGTGTTTTATGCTGGCAGCACTTGCTGATAGCAATCTTATATTTAAGTCCCCTCACTAAGGTAATGGAGGGTATAAGATGGAATTTGGGAGGGGATGGAGGGGGTCGGTGCTGAGGGTTCAGCGGCCGAGGTTGGAGATGGAGGAATTCAAAATCGATTCTAATATGTAGTAAAATGTTTTGACTAAATCCATTATGTTTTCGGAGTGGAGGAATTTTCGAGCCGGGAATAATTATGCTATTCCTGACGAACCAGGGTCATTTGGTGAATCGTCGGAGCAATACATTCTGGAATAATTGTATCCTTTTTGTATTTGAAGTAGCCCATATGGGTGATGGGAGAATTTTAGAATTAGATTCGAAAACATATATTTTTTTAATAAAATTCAGTATTAGGTTGAGAGTGTTATTACGAGAATTATTTAAAAAATGTGATCAAGTTTAATTTGTAGAACTCTATTTTCATTTATTTTTTTTTCAAATTTAATCATTACTATTATTATAAATACATGCAAAAAAAACTGTTCATTTATTAAAACAAATAATGATAAAAAAGAAAATAATAAGTCAATAAATAAAAACTGAATAACGGTTTTGGAAACTTTTTGATTATGTTCACAGTAGGTATATAATTTTTAATATAAAATAGTTAAAAGAAATAAAATTCTAGTCATTTCTAGCTGCTGTTACATATTTTTACAAATTTAATCTCATCTGTCGAAACAGCTGTATCTTGTTTAAAGTATAACGCTTTTTCAAATAAAAAAGAAATGTGGAAATTAATTTGTGATAAAGTCTGCTTTATGCGGTAAAAAATGGTAACTTTAAGAATGTTAATACGTGACATTTTACTAAGTAAACTCGTGTTAAATGGGAGAAATGAACTGGATCTCTGTGACTATTTGACGAAATTTTTACCCGCCACAATCGGGTTATCAACAATTTTGTATTTATTATTTACTACCTGATATTTATTATTGCCCGGCTTTATTAATAGCTTTGAGAAAGGTTTTATAATTCCTAATCCTATCCCTACCCCCTACACCTACTCTTACTCACAATCACTACCCAGTAATTTTCTTCTTATTTTTAATGTCAAGGGTGCAAAATTTCTTCAAGAAGTACCAAAATTTGGCTTTAAGGGTGGAGGATGGGGAGAATTTTTCAAAATCTCATGTAGACAGCAACCTTCCTTTTGTTTTGAAGGTCAAGTGTGCAAAATTTCATCAAGCTCGAAATTATATTATAGATTATACTCATTGCGACGGAATTCCATCAAAAACAATAATGAATTGTGTCCACGTAGAGGATATGTGTGCTTTTGTTATTTTTTAACGTATGATTTTAGTTTGATTTCAGTTTGATTTTTTACTTCTTAATATTTTCGTTTCTGATCCATATTGTTTTATTAATATAACTCCAACTAAATTGCGGACATTTACATTCATTAGACTACTCGATTTTTTTTTAACCGTGGGCACAATCCAACTAACGAGATGCAAAGATAGAAATAATAAAATTACTATGTGTGTATTTTCAACACTCAGTAATAGTTGCTGTAGATACATTTGTTATTACTTTGGTGAAAACCACTATTAAGAATCGAAACGTCGCATCGTTTAAAATGACACTATCCAGTTTAGTGACCAGATATGAATAGCCTTGTACCTCCCAACCGTCCCCAACTCCCTCCAACTGACTCTGGGTAGCTAGGAATACTTAAATTAAAATCCTGAACATGCAATGAAAAGTAACCAAGTCAAAGTCCTTGCTTTTTGGCATACTGAAATTGAGGATTTTCAGTATGCTCATTTTGTTTCATATACGTGGAAAAATATTTTGAATGGTGAAGCTGTGAGCTTGTAGCTATGCAAAGGACTTCAGCTTTCATCTGCCAATGGACGGGGGACTTGACTTTTGCCATTTTCCGTTGTATACTCAGGATATACGTGTTTTTATACTAGTTGTCATCATATACCATACATCACATATTTGAAACTTTTCATAGTGAGCGTCATTGTAAATAATTATAAATATTTGTAAATGTCAATAATAATTATCAAAAATCTCAAATAAAATATTGTTGCAAATAAATACCTACTCTTCTTTGTCCAATAAAATTCAAATAAAAATAAGTGAAAAATAGGATTTAAACAGTAACTGCAATATCATGCAATGTGCAGTGTTTTCTATTATTGTGTCCTGTGCGTGCAAAATCATATGTTCTCAATCGAAAACTTTGTAAGTTAACGTTTTAATCTGGAGTGACCTGTCAGGTAAGCATGTTTCTGTATCTGTTTGTACATAACCAGACAAAACCACACACTAAGCCTACCTCAATGCAACACTAACCCAAAACAAAACACCTTTATTCACCGCTCCTCACACATTTTTAAAAATTCATAAAGTGAGTTCGACTTTTTCAAATCAGCCACTTCTAATTTCAAACCTAAAATCAATAAATAACATTCACACAATACATATTACTCTACACATACCTTTACCTTCCCCTCCTTCCCATCATCCTAACCTTATAGGCTAACCTTGTAACTTTTCAAAAACTAAAAATAAATTGAAATAAAATAAAATAAACTCAAATAAAATAATAATAAAAAAATTAAAAAAAAAAAAAAAAATGAAAAAAAAAAAAATAAAAATAAAAATAAAATAAAAAAATAATAATAATAATTTAATAAAAAAATAAAAAAATCAAAAAAATAATAAATAAAATAAAATAAAATAAAATAAAATGAAATAAAATAAAATAAAATTAAATAAAATTAAATAAAATTAAATAAAATAAAATAAAATAAAATAAAATAAAATAAAATAAAATAAAATAAAATAAAATAAAATTAAATAAAATAAAATTAAATTAAATTAAATAAAATAAAATTAAATTAAATTAAATTAAATTAAATCAAATTAAATTAAATTAAATTAAATTAAATTAAATTAAATTAAATTAAATTAAATGAAATGTAATAAAATGAAATGGAATGATATAAAATGAAATAAAATAATATTAAATTAAATAAATCAAATAAAATAAAACAAAATAAAATATCAAGATAAACCCTAGCAAGTAGTATTCCTACAGCGCACTTGAAGTAATTTTCTAAAAAAATGGCGATATACAAGTCATCCAATCATTATTATTATTATTATTATAACCATTATTTTCTTTGGAAAAATTTAGGTTGATTCACGAAAAATAGAGAGTATATTTACTATCACTTCTTGTTTCGGGGTAATCTTTGCGGCTTAGCCCTATGTGCACACTGCATACCCGAGTTAAATCAACATCTACCATTATTCATGATATTTATGTAGTCGTGTTTGGTGCTAGTCTACTCGCGCACAAAGCCACCTATGAATGTTAGAGTGACTACACATATGCCACGTGCAAACACGCCGAGTGTTTGTGTTGTTAAAACACACACAACTTTACACGAGAACGTGGACAAACAATAGATCTCGGCAACTGAAAGCTGTGCTGTCAAATTGCACTACGATTGCCCTTTCGTGAGACTATGACTGAACCCTGCATGTAAGATGGGAGTTCTGAGGTATTATCGGTCAAGCCGTTAATTTACAATACCTCTCAACAAATTTAATAAATTTTGTATCTACGAAGAACTTTCAGCATGGTTATGTCTTGCTATCAGCAAACTGTATTGAAATTTGTGTTGGTATTGCACATGTTTTAAATACCACACTACCCACGAAAGAATGCAGAGAAGATAAACAGTCTTAACACTCACACCTTACTTCATTCACAATCACATATCAGATAAACTCTTTGTGCTACTGGCTCTTGACAGGGATAGAATCAAATATTGATTCATTCGATCATACAATGCCTTCCTAGAGTATCCCCGACTTATCTTGCCTCCATCAAAAACCAACAAACCCAGCAAACATTATTCATATTCATACATTCAACACAAATAACTTGGGTACAGAAAATTAAAGCTCAAAATTCCAATTGAAAAATTTAATGGGAGTTTGATGAATCAAATGCATCTGATTATGATGTCTGATAGGGTCATTATTAATTTCAGACCTAGTTGTTTTATAATATACAGGGCCGTCTCAAACCATGTAGAGGCTCACGGCACACTGATTTTGGGGACCCTTCTTGTATGTCAAAAACCTACAGAAAAACAGCAAACTACCAAAAAAATGTTTTTTTTCCGAACCCCGTGTTCTCGTGTGTACCATTTTGCAATGTGGACACAGCAGGGCCTCTTTTGTAGAAACTATATTAAAAAAAAAAACTATGTTAAATCGGCCTCTGGCCACCCTCCCTCCCCCGTTTTTGGGGCCCCATTTTGGGCCACGGCGGAATTCCACCCCCACTCAGACCGAAGTCATGCCCCGCGTGCCATTGGGGTAAAGACGGAACTGATTGTATGGTCATTAACCACCTAATAGACAGCCCTGCTCACTATTAAATTCAATGTACCGACGAGGAACACAAGACAAAATGTAACATTTTTCTGCAACACGTACACTACCTACTAATCTATGTAAAAGCTCACTTGGGCGTAAAATAAAAATGCGAACATTATTTATTATATTAAGCAACCTGAAACATTTAAACTTTGTAATAATTATAAACACTGATCACATTTTTAAAGAAATCTAAAGTTATATCTATATTAATGACTGACATGTGTGTATCTGTAATATTCTCTTCAATGTCGGTTTTCATAATACTTCATGAAAATGACACAACTTTTTCAAACAGCAAACAAATTAACCAGCACCCCATTAGCAAGGTGCATTGGGTAAACTTTGATTAATCACTTAGCAAGGGTTGTTCCACTATCCCGTTCTATAGTAACTATACTCTATACAACAATACATACACCCAACTAGATGCAGCACGTGGGATCACCCGGTAGAACTTACAGTGGGCGAGGCTAACATATTAAACAGTTGATTTGGGTCCACGTCTGACGTGTCTAACATCCCTCTGATAATTGTTTAATTCACCCCTACGTCATAAGCTTTTATTATATAATGACCACGCTAATTACTGAGTTATGAAAGTATAAACCACCCTTATTCAGGGGTCTATAATGAAATGTGGATGAAGAAGTTTCTGTTCAAAATTACAAAATTCACATGAACCAAGTGTTTTTATTTTTTTATTTAATGTAAAGCAAATTTAATAATGTTATTATTAAGCGCTGCAAGTATTTTCGACAGTTTTTTCGGCATTCACATTGAAATGTGCCAATGCTAACTGTAACGCTATCTATGTCGGATTAACGGGAAGGGCTCTTTCTCAACTTGATTCAAATCATATTATTTTACAATGTCATAATAATAAAACAACGTTTACAAAATTGGCGGAATATTTATTAGTGAATAATCACGCCCCGGTTGACAACAGGGAGCCTAAACCCTTATATATAGAAAGAAAGAGTGTTAAATTAGATTTACTTGAATAATTGTAAATTAATGAACGGACGAATGATCCTAATATAACATTAATTAATAAAGTAAAGATAAATTATTTATTCCCCACTTCTCAGTATATTCCCAAGACCTAAATAATATAATAACACAATTAAATAAGTCAATAGCATTCACATCATCATAAAACTATTAATGAAACATTGCCAATTAATTCGGGTAAAACAGATTTCAGGTGTATTTACCTCAAATAATAGGGAATCTATTAACACAAATATTTTTTCAGAAAATCGGTTTCACCGGTAATAAATTATTTTAGGCCCTACTGAAATTGGGCGGGGGTAAACAGATTTTAGGCCCTATTGAAATTGGGCGGGGGTAAACAGATTTTAGGCCCTATTGAAATTGGGCGGGGGTAAACAGATTCTTATAAATAAGTCGTCTCAACGTGACCTAACCACAGTTTGAAAATAGCATTAAACGCCGAAATAGATGTCACTATAGTAAAATAACTGAAATACTTGTAAATCTTTATAATAATATTATTAAATTTGATTTACATAAAATATTGAAAAAAATAATTCAATGCAGTTCTACGAATTAAACACTAAAACAATGAACAGTTATTTCTTCTATTCACGGGTTACGAATAAGATGATAATATTTAAAAAAAACTCTTACTATGATTGAAAGCGGAAAATATTGCTTGTGTAATGATGAAGGACTTAGCTAGCAGATTAAATCTGATAAATTTGTCAATTCAACTATTAACAGGTCAACGGAATTGGTAGTTACTCTAGTAACACTCCTGAAAATATGAGAAAATATTGCCACACGTCCTTTCTGAGTTTTATTGATATTTCTGAAGCTCTACAGCTCACCAGTGTCGGTGATGTCGTGAGCTGAGACTAGTCGTGCTAACTTCAAATATGTATTCGATGAATAATGCTCCGCCAATTTCCAATTTCAAAGAAAAATAAGTTTGAGAAACAGCATTTTGTTTCACATGGAGCATAATATTATATCATTCATTTTGTTTTCTCTTCTCTCCTTCCTATTTCGCTTCTCCCTGTATATTTCTTAGCCTTGAATAACGAGGAGTAAGTTTATTAATATTATGCAGTCATTAAAACTTTTACATGAAAGTAATATTGCTCTCTGTTTGGCGCTACACGAAAAGTTTCCTAGAAGTTTTCCTTTCATATGATAATTAAGTACAACCTCTAGGAAAAAACATTAATTTCACGTTGTACACACATGTTCTGACGACAGGGAGAAGATATTCTGGTACGGATTTTGTTGCTTCCTTTTAATCAAAAATAAAGCGTAACTGATAGGTGTTTCTATATTCGAAATTGACAAAAAATTCTTGATGAAATTCCAATACACTGATTTCTTAAAAAGCTTTTGAAAAATTTTAAAGTTTTATTTTTGATCTGAGCGGTTTCAGCCTATCACGGATATTTTAAGTATGGTACAATTAACCATTAAATACCATTTTTGGTGTATCTTTTTTTGTATTTTTAATGATTTATATCACTTTTAAAAGGTGTTTTTTTAGTGACTTTTTTATGTAAAATGTTATTTGATTTTTCAAAAACGACATACAACGATGTTGTACTCCCGTGAGTTACCAATTCAAATCGTTATGGAACTGCTAATTATTGTCACACAATATTAGGTTTTAAAAAGTTTTGAAGGCAATTATGTATATGTAAATAAAAAAACAAAACGCAAATAAACAGGAAAATAGCTCAATTAAATTTTACGGGCTCGATACATTCAGGTACAATAGAAATACGTAATAACGTTTTACAACCGAGAAAAACGTTTACCTTTTTTTTTTACATGAATACCCCACAAGAGTCTCAACTGCTCCTAACCGTCTGGATCCAGTGAGATTATGGCATCCGCAATTGGGAAATGTTGTGAGGCTGAAGGTATAGGCTGAAGGGAAGGAGAAGGGGAAGAGGAAAGTGGGAAAATGCCTGGCTATTCGGTCACCAAACACGGCTAAAAGCCATTTCAAGCAACGTTTCAATTCTGAATGGTGGTATTTCACCATGGCGATACTGAAAGTATCTTCCATTCTGGAACGTGCGCAAATATACCATACATTATTTTTTAACTAATTAATTGTGAAACAGCACAAATTAATTAAATAAAATTTAGTTGCGCACGCCGGGATTTGAACCCGCGACCTTCCGATTCGTAGTCGAGAGCCTTACCCCTCGACCATGGAGGCCGTCGTACCTACCTACATCTGAATCTATAAAGCAATCTATAGCAGGACGACTATCAGAATAGAGTTAGTACGTATATTTATTGATTTTCTAAGAAGCATTTAAAAATAAAAAGATTTCAGAATATCATTTCGAGATTTGTCCGAAGCGCAAACATGCCTCAATTCCTCGGGCAACTTGATATAGCTGGTATAGGCAATTATTGTTTATTCACGTCGAATTGAGACAGCAACAATTTGATGAACATATTTCCTAAGTTTATTTTCGGGTACAGTAATTAATTAGAATTTCCATCTCCTACATTCGGTATTACCACGTGCACTTTCCGCCACTAGCCACCAGGCGTTCTATTTCTGGATCTCTAATATTTCTAACATAATTTCACACACCTTTCCATCAAGTTTCCCATTGAGTGTAATGTGCATCTCCAGTAAGATGCACTATTTCCATCTCTCGGTCTACAAGCCTCGGCAGTGCATGTACTCGTATAAGGGACGACGTGTAGAAAATGCAGTCTGCTTCAAAAGGCCCCCTGCATAAATACTCAGTTAAAGCCGCACATTCATTTTCCTAATTCTTGAGCTTACAACGTAAGAAATGCCTTCATTGAAGAGAAATTCTTGACTTATTTCCAGACTTCGTCAGGTGTGGGTTCCATTGCTTCAAAACATATATTATGCATAGTGCATAATGTGATATGTACGTAGTATGTACGATGTTGGAGAAAAAACTGAACTGTGTGATGCCTAGTTTCCACGAACTTAGTACTCATCATTAGCACTTCTCACTTGTACATGTCACTCGTAATTGTTACTCGTACTTGTAAATCTTACTTGTCACTCGTACTTGTCACTCTTACTTATACCCAAGTGTAAACAAACATTACAGTACTAAGCATTAGTAAATCTGGTAAGTACAAATCAATAGGAAGCCGACTTATTTACTAAAGGATAAGTTGCTATCCCCACAACAATTCTACTAAACACTTGTCGCTTACCACATCTATTGTGCAGTGTTTAGTTCATTGAATCACCAGTGTAACTTTTGTAACAAAACATTAAACTGATCTTTAATCATTGTAGAAAATAATATTACCATAACCTAAATGTAACATTAAAACGGAAAAAAACGACAGAAAATAAAAATCTGGACACGAATAAATAATATTAAATAAATAATATAAAATAAAAAGAAAAAATAAATATTTTTATTTTCTGTCATTTTTTTCCGTTTTCATGTTTCATTTAGGTTATGTAAATATTATTTTCTACAATGATTAAATATTAAAATGAGGTTTTTAAATCTCAATAAAAATAATTAATAATTAAAAATTGTTTTTTTTTTTTTTGATAGAAAGCAGTCACTTTGTGGTTAGACATATTTAATGAAAATTGACTTAAACTGCTCTGTTGTCATTCTCATAAATATTTTGCATTCACTTTGATCTTCGGTTGCTCTGTTAAAAGTTTAGTGGAATTGCCGCGAATGCTGTCTCTTCATAGCAAAAACACAGTCTTGCAATTTTTTTATTTTTTTATTTCCTTAAGTTCTTCTATCATTGATAATAAAATAATGTTTCATTAGTGTTTAAACAAATATATCGAACCAAGGCGGCGACTGGGGGAATTCTTTCTGAATGGACATTTTGCTACTAATTAATACCTTTTTTAAATACTAATTTACTAATGACAAGTACTAATCTTGTATAAACTAGGCATAAGGCGAATATATAATAGTAAGGGTTAACGTTGCTAATTATTTTGGTAATTTTGAGGACAAAAACGCAATATTTTTAGCCTTTTTTATATCAAAGCATATAGGTAACTTTATTAGCCAGCTTTGATCGAGATTTTCCTATTTAATATTTATCTTAACAGTGGGATCATTCATGATGAACGTTGTGTACGTTAAATAATTGTTAGATGATAGAAAAAGTTGTTGGAATTCCACGACTCGAAAAGTTTTATCTGCTTCATACAAACAGATTTCTGCTATATAGATAGGATTCATTTGAAAATCTTTAATACGCCATCGTACATTTAACAGTTTGACAATATTCCTCAAAATCCCTCATTCATCAGAAAATCATCGAAAATTCTATGATAAACTTGATTTAAAAAAACCTACCAAATTTTTACATACGTTCTTTGAATAAATTCAAGCACACGTCACAATGTACGCGCGTGTACATTGCACACGAATATGTCTGAAGTATGTAACAGTTAATGCTGTTCTTTAGGGGCCATTTACCTGTGGCTCGGCTCCACGGGAGTAATGGGCTATGCGGCAATAAAAGGGATTTACTGAGGAACTTTTAATGGAGACAAATCAGCTGCTCCAAACTCACACAAACTAACTTCCTGCACCGCGATTATACGTCCGTAATGTATAATACGCACCCGTGGTCGGGTTATTGTGGCTTGCGGGGATTTGTTCGAGTTTTTCAGCATTTGTGATAAATGACAACAGTGCACGCAGATTCTGTGCATACTTTGTAACAAGTGGTGTCACCTAAATTTTATGACCATTTTCAAAAATATTTTATTTTGTTATTACATTTTACACCATAAAAAAGTAATGTAACAAGATAATACCAGGGAACATAAAACAAACGTATAAAAATATAACAAAACATCCTTATAAATACCTGAATCTTCAGCATTGCGGGTTGTTTCGTCCTATGGGAGTTGTTAAATGCAAAGTCATATTCAGTATGAATATCGATACTCTCTTTTAAATCTGTTTTTTGTGCTGCTTTGAGTGTTTGACCTACGATTAGTCTTATCGCGTAAGGCAAGGAGGAATCTTATCTCCGGTTCCCTTTAAAATCTACACCGAGGAATTAATTGATTGACTAAATGACACAAGAAGAGGTTGCCATATTCACGGAGTACGTGTGAATAATTTTAATTACGCAGATGAGATGGTTCTTCCAGCACCATCACTTAGCCCACTAAATAAACTACTCTAAATATGTGAAGATTTTGCAAAAAACCACAAACTTATCTATAACACTTCCAAATTATGATTTTCAAATGTAAAAACGAGCTCATGCAAACATCCAAGTAGGGCTAGATGAAAGGAAAATTGATGTTGTTCATAGGGTAAAATACTTGAAACACTTTATCACAGATGACTTGAAGGACATTGAGGATATGGAGGGAGAAAGAAGAGCAGGTATGCTATCAAGGCGTTTTCACTTTTACAGCACAAACATCAAAATAATACTGCTCAACGCATTCTGCACAACTCGGTATACGTTAGAACTGTGGGTAGATTACACTGCGTCAAATTTAAATTTAAAAAATCTTTACTGTGCAAAATTTTTTTTAAAAAAGTACAAAGGGTACCTACATCCTCTTCCTTACAATTAGCCCACAAAATACATATATGTCTATATAAATAAAATAAAAATACATATTTATGTATAATATACAGAGAAGTTTAATCTAAGTGGTTTCAAGCTATGTGTTCAAAGCTCAGATCATATATAATGTATTCCAGAGGTTCAAAAAAATCGCTTAAGAGGAACGGCTACGCGGCCTGTTTCATGCAAAACTTAATTTTGGATTTGTGGCCAAAATGCTCACACCTAATGAATTTTTTTTCATCAAAACGTATAGTAAATCTGTAGTACGGATTAAAGGTAATTTTTTGTTTTGTTTTACGTTATGAAAAATAAGCCATTAAAAGAATTGATTTTTCGCGAATTTAGAGGCACCTTTAACAATTTTTTGTGGGCTAACGGTCATGTAAAAAAAGGTTTATCCCGCTTTCTTTTAAAATGTAATGAAATATAAAATAAAATAAAAATTAAAAAATAACATTATGGTTGACCAATTTACGTTGGAAGACAAATTTTCCGTACATAATTTAAAATGTCGACCAGAAAAAAGGTTTTTTTTTAATGTTTTGTTTTTATATTTTAATTTTCGTAATCAAATATGATATATTTTTTTTAATTACGATAAACCCCCAAATAATTTAGTAAGTTGCCTCTAAAATTAAGAAAAAAAAGATTTTCATGTCTCATACTTCATAATTTAAAACAAAAAAAAAATACATCTCATACTTGCTAGATATTTACTAGACCTTTAATTAAAAAAATGTATATCAGTTCGGATGGGTATTTTGACCTAAAATCTTCATTTGTTCAGAAGGAATGTTTTTAGTGAAGATTTAAATACAAGCAAGGTCCTTTTCGTAATGTTGTTTTGTTGGCTTGTGGTATTAGTAGGTTTGCTGTAAATTTTGTCGTATGTTTATATGTTGAGTTTTTTTTAGTGGAAACCTGTCTGGAGATGACCGTACTAATAGGCATTATATCTCCATTATATGTATATATCATTATATATACACATATACATATGTTTCGAAAACGAAGCTTTCTTCATCAGAAATATATAGAACACTAAAAAATAATAATGTCAATTATAGACACATGATAAACATAAAACACAATAATATAAGAATAGGCAAATTATAAACATTAATAAAAATTGATTAACGTAGGTAAGTAATTAATGAAAAATTAATTGATAAGTGTATGCCAAATTCGAGTTGTTTGGCGGTCTATCCTCTCTGTATACCTGTCAGTTATTATTTTTATTTAAAGCCCATGTGGGCTTCTACAATTGTTACATAGAGTATTTACAATATTACGAACCTCTCAAGAAGTGTTGTATTCAAAACCAATTTATTATGAAGTATTATAAAGCATTTATTCTGGGGCAGAACGTAGGGTAATAATACTAAACAACAGCTCTTTGAAACATGTCCAGATCTAACATTAACAACCTATTAAAAGCCGCCCAAGTTTGTCTTTTGACGCCCTTTTTTGTTTGTAGTAAAACACAATATGGGTCTAGGCACAGTCTCTCGACTTGAAACGACGATGAAAGTTTTATTAAGCCCTTTACAAGCCCCTCCCACCCCGGCCGGTCCCCGCTACTCCACTGCGTTTTGAAAACTTCAAAACACCAACAAAATAGAACCCGACAAGCAGTATTTTGTAGTTCGCTTAGCCGTGCGCTTAGTGCGGTGGGGTGCACTAACTGCGGTTCTCGAGCGCATTAAATCACGACTGTTTATTTCGTTGTCCAACTGACGCAGTGGTCTGGGTTAATTTAGCTGATTGATCAAAATTTTCACCGTTTTTCACGTGAAAATATACCATATTTTCCAACCAACTAAACCGAGGCTTTGCAATAATAATAATAATTGTATGATATGAATACCGTCGTTTTTGTGAAAAATCACCTCAAGGGCACTGTACAAATATTACTTCCTATTCTTTATCTAATTGTGGACAAACAGTTACAGAAAAACATACTTACCTGGCAGGTTGATTCGGATGAACACAGTTTAATATAAATTTAAGTATGAAGATGATATTTTGACAGTTGCTATTTTATCCTCCTTTTCTATTGATGTTACATTTATTAGAAGATTGGTGGCACAAGAAGAGTTGGTATTTATTTGAAATATTTATAATTTTTAAGAATGGAAAAGATTTATAAAATGACCTTAAATATGATAATAATAATAATAGATAGATAATAATAGATAATAATAATAATAACATTTTTTGTTTATTTTTTGCACTTTTAGTTATTTAGAGTGTCACTGGCTGTGGACGCATTTGCGCACCGATGCGTGATTTTTTTTTCTTCTACAAGCGACTTTAGGTAAGCACTAGCCAGCTAGTCTAGCCAAACAATTTACATATGCATTTCTTCAATTTATGGATAAAATTGTCTAAAAGGATGAGTTATTAGGTTAGTTCTGAATTCTATCGAGTCTTTGATAATTCTTAAGTTATGGGAGAGTTTTATGGACTAAGGAGTTCTGAATTTTTAGCTTTAAATTATATAACAAACTCCCACTTTATATCAAAAAAGTAATTCAATCAATAATTGCATTAAGTCCAGCAAAACTTGGCTTAAGGAATTACCAGAACAAGAACTGACTACTATTCTCAAAAAAACGTCATAGAAATTACTGGAAAGACCCTACCCTAACCTTGCACTTCAAATATAGAAGTCGCTGAAACCTCTTTATGCAAAACCTGGTCCGCCTCAGCACAGAATCTCCTAGTGAGGAGTACTATGAAAAATTCTATAATATATACGTATTTTTAATATGTATGCCTTACCTTGTGATATCAAAATTATATAGAAACTAATTAAAAAATAAAAAACGTTCATTCCAGGCTGTTGGTCCTGATACTCCAAAAGCACGATCACCGAACTTAGTATTAGGTGTGCGCTTTGATTCCTCCCACCTCCTGATAGTTGATAACGTTGCTGACTTAAGGGTGGACTGTCGTGAATTGGTATTTTCAGGAATACACAGTTCTGATAAGTAAGCCGGAGCCATTCCGTTAATTGATTTAAATATTGCTTAAACTTTGTTATAGTATTGCTAAAACTTTGCAGTATCTGAACATAGTTAAGAATTTGAACAATTGTAGTTAAGTGCAATGTACATAATGTTACTGAGTTAACTATTAAATCCCTCATTAAAAATTTGATTATTTTTAAGTGTCATAGATTTTAATCGCTGCATTAGCTCGAAGACAAATTGAACTAACAGCTCTTATACTCGTATAGTTATTTAAAATCAAGTACCTGCGTTCATAAAAGATTTTTTTCATCGAAACATTTAATATGAATTTTGTAACTTTTTTCCACATATTTATTATTGAGCGGACCGGTTTCACCCTATCACAGGCATCGTTAGATTGGCACAATTAAAACAAAATCTATGGTATATATATAGCATCGATGTCAGGAGTGAGTCCCCTTGCTTTCCAATACTGTTTTTAGTTATTTCTTGAAATTTGTTTTATTTCTAATGGTACTGTTTACTATTATGATTTTAAAAACTACTTTCGTGTTGGTTTATTACCCTCTGGAAGACGGATTACATCTTGTTTGTTTGCTAAAAGATTAAAAAAAAATAATATCATTCATGCCAGCTTTTATTTTAATAGATCTTTATTTCTGGTTTTGTTTTTTTCCCTGTGATTTCCGTCTTCTTTCTAAAATGATTTTTATAACACATTGATGCTATATATACCAAAAATTTTACTAGTCTGACGATGCCCGCGATAGGGTGAAACTGGTCCGGTCGAACACAAATAGGTTGAAAAAAGCTACAAAGGTTTTATATTAAAAAGATCCATTTTAAAATGGATTACCAACATGAATTGACAGTTTCAAAATTAGAAATAATGAAATTTCTTTTTCATGAGCTTTTCTATTATTTTTTTGTTCGACTCTAGAACTATCTTGGCTCTATCTATCTATTTTTATCCTCGGTTTTACAAATAACGATTATTTGGATAAAAAATCGATGTAGGTAGGTGCTGCCCATTTAAACATTATTTCCTATTACGTAACTATTACATAATGAAGAACCAAATTTTTAGACCCTTTTTTCCAAAATATTAAGCTTAAATAATTTCCATAATCTCATGTTTAGATTTTATGGGCGTTGTCGAGCACGTCGCATAAATCTGTACTTCAAATCTCCCGTGGGGAGAGCGACTTGCTCTTTGAATATGGTTGAGTGTAAATTTAAAAAAAATCATGGTAGAGAACTCGAACAGTCCATAAGACAAGTGACCCCCGTGTTACAATGCATATAACCTGTATATGCAGACTTCAAGTAAATAATTGTTATTTTAGTTTTTCAAGAAAAAAATATAGTATTTCCACCCCTGCTGCAAAATCAAGAGCACAGCAGCATTTTCATAATATTAAATTATTATGTATACGACCTATCCCGTGTTCCGACATAATGAAGGTCATTATTCCCCAGTGCCGGGGTGTGAGGATATGGGTCAATGTTTTTACGTGATGTCTGTTGTTGGTTTCGGCCATGCTTTGTTTTGATTAGGTAATTTAGTTTGGGAGATAAATAATTATCAACCATAAATTTTGCATTGTTTTGTTTTGCGCCTCTGTGTTTTCGAATTGAGTCACGTCATGGTGATCCACTGGGGTTTATGGGGGATTTTAATGTAATCTATGAAACTTGGGGTTAGTCCGTCACAAGATGATGTCTGAACTCTAATATTATTGGTATATCAACATAACTCGCACACTACAAGGTAATATTTTAGATTCCTTTCAAATGTATCTTCAAAACACAGTAGGCGATTAGCTGGATTTACCTTGAAAGGATTTTATAATTTAGACTAAGAAAATATCAAATGCTAACCAAATATCAATGTTTATTTTTTAAATATAATTTCTTCAAAAGATTGGTATTCATTGGTGGCGTCATTAATAATAATAATAATATGTTTATTTCAGCTGAACGAATCAGTGAGTGCAATACTCTGTCTCCCATGTAAAATTAAAAAAAATCTGAATAATTTACATGATGTGAAAATAGAACATAAAAAAATAAAAACAATTAAAAGGGTGAACATATTTAGCATTTATGCTACGGTGTATTAAGGAAAATTCTCCATCTATGTGTATTTTTAATAAATGAATTAAAAATTACTTTGTATTCGTCACTTATTAATATACACATATCAATATGTTTTTTATAGCTATCTTTTGAATTTATTATCGTGTTTAATATTAATAATAAAAATTATTATTTTTTTATTCTACTTTGTTATTCGATGTTTTATAATATTTTTTTATTCAATGTTTAATAGTATTTTTTATTAACATTTTTGATTAATTACTTACCTAATTTAATGAATTTTTGTTTATGTTTATAATTTTTTTTTTCATTACTTACATTGCTGTGTTCTACGTTTATCATTTGTCTATACTTGACATTATTATTTTTTTGTATTCTATATATCCCTGATGAAGATATCATCGCTTTCGAAACGAATTAATGAAGTGGTGAATACAAAGTAATTTTTAGTTATTATTATTATTTTTATTTATTTTTTTATTTGACTTTTTCTTAATAAAATTATTTACCTGTAAAAAATCTATAATTTTTTTGGGCACGTAGGTTGCCGCACGAAATTAAATTGTGGAGTTATTTATAACGCACATACTGATTTATGCAATTTGATTTATATTACTTAAAAATTTTTTTATCTAAGTATTCATTACAAAAGTATAACACAACATTTTTTATTGTTTGATCACTATAATATTTGAACAGCATCATCATTTTGCACCGTGGTGAAATTTTTAATAGGATTGTTTAAATCATTAGCTGAGTTGGTAATGCGTCGGATCCTAACCGGGCGTCGTGAGTTCGATTCCTCGGCTGGCTAAATCCTCCATCACGACACAAGCAACATTTCAGATTAGTGTGATGGTATAAGGGGATTTTCAAATATTGTCAGGTTATTTCGATTAAAGATTTTTTTCGTTTGGAAAAGCATAGACCCTAGCTGAGATCAGCTTGTATTGGTTTAACAATAAAGCAACTCATTGTGTTATTGTTCAAACAACAGAGTGAAAGTGTCATATTTTTTTCATCTTTGTACCTTGGCAAAGGCTTTCTTAGAACAAAAGATAAAATGTCCCCACAAAGCCAATTACGTCAGGACCGGGAGCGGTATCTATAGCCATTGAGAATACCTGCATAAATCGTGTAAGCTTTCATGCCGCGCTACACAAATGATCATAATCTCCAGCAAACAATACGTCTTTTGTTAACCTGCGAATCAAAGCGATCCGCACGCGAATGATGTATTTTTATCATAAGTCCTCCGAGACGGCGTATCGCATCTGAAAGCCATTCAAAAGCTATTGGTAAAACAATGATACGGCGCTTTCTCTTTGTACACTGTGAAGGTACTTGCGTTAATACAAGGATGCTGTGTAATGCGGTATGACGTACAACATGTCACGGCAGGAACTCACTCGGTGACGGGACGGAAACGCCTTAAGCGAATGACTACGACAAAGCAGCCTGGAGCTGTTTTTTCTTTCAAAATACAAGCATTCTGAAGCTACGAATTAGCTAGAGAAACATAATATGAATTCCTTCGACAGTTTTATAACTATGATTGTAACATAGCTATGATGAAGGACTTAGTATTTAAAACATCGGAGGGTTCTCACAACTCACTTTTCACCGTTTCCTGAAACCCTTCTAAAGATCTTCGCAATCTCTCTCTCATCACGCTTATTGTTTGTTTAAAGGAAACTATTGGACAAAGTGAAACTTCAACATCTTTGTAGTGGTACAAGACGATATGATATTACTATGTCACTTACCACTTATCCTATAGTATCAAAAATATAATGCGAGCACGAAGACAGACATTATTTTACAATATGCGTACTCGTTTTTAATTATTTATAAATTGTTCAAGTACCAACCTATATTATGGAAATAGCTATTATGGGATAAATGATAACGGTGGTTATAAATCAAAAAGTTTAATATTTATTATTAATTGGGATTCAGGAACACGTTATTATTGTTTCACGTGTAATACTAAATAAGCAAGTCCTCATTTTATGTGCTTCTAAGAACACTTTTCCCAAATCTCGGGCCATGTTCCTCCAATCGCAGAGTCTATCATGCCATACGTCATAACAGCAAATCTGTATTGTAGGGGTCTCCCAGTTGATCATGTTCTTTCATGGTTTACTAGCCCTGTTCCTCCAATCCCAGAGTCTATCATGCCATACGTCATAACAGCAAGCCTGTGTCGTAGGGGGAGTCCCAGTTGATCATGTTCCTTCATGGTTAACTGGCTTTATTCCTCCAATCCCAGAGTCTATCATGCCAAATTTCATAACATCAGACCGATGTCGTAAAGGGTCTTCCAGTTAACTACGTTACTATATAGTTAACTGACCATATTCCTCCCCAATTCCAGAGTCTCTTATACCAAATGTCATAACAGCAGACCTGAAACTTTGCAAGCACAACCCGTTCAATAAAAAAACTTTACGCCGGATTACCCCGCTGACATAAAAGACTTTGAATTAAAACTTGTAGATGCTATGTCCATAAATAGTGAAACTCCCGTACGGATATACTTATACATCTTCCCATAACCCCTTTGATTTCAACCCCTTTGTTTACCACCTAAACATCGCATGAAGACCCAAGAATTCTCAACGGTGCGACGTTTTCCGCTAACGGAGGAAATTCCTTCAACTTTCAGTCCTCAGGTGCGACGGAAGCTCATACTTAGTTTTAATAAAGCTAATTCTCATTAAGATGCGCACATACTAGCTTTTGTCGGCGCTGCGAGTTTGCCGAACTTCCGTGAAGCTTTTATTGCGAGAGGAAACTTCCTGTTTACTGGTAAATTGCAGCTTATCGTTCTTGTTAACTTTCGCAATGGAGGCATTTTGCCGTTAGATGCACTTTTTTGTAAAGTTTTTTTAGAAAATTTTTCGTAAACGGTATTGTAGTGAACAAATATTGTCATTCCCTTTGAAGCGTAATAATAAAAAGAACAATATTAATAGGTTTTTTTCGGAAAGCATTCGGGGATAGTGCAATGAAATACGTTCCATGGGTTGCAATAATAGCCTATAAAAAGAAATAACATTACATTAAAACAAAAACAAAAACAAAAAAAAAACATACAAAAACTATTGATTAATACAAAATGAAAAAAAAGGTTTATAGTGGATATTTGACGGTCTGCCGTCTCCAGAAGGCCATCAGAAGGGACTCCATCTAGGCAACCGTGGCAGTAATGATGGTATTCTTGGATTGGCGTACTCTGCGCCATAAGCTTCCCACACGGTGGCAGAGAAGTGACCTAATAAAAATAAGTAATATTTTTTATCACACGATTTAAAATCTTACACTAACCTTAGCATTTGCGTAGGTGTAATAAAAATGGAATCATATTATGTAGCGTGATAATGATTTGTATTTACTAGTATGCTTTTATGAGTTTAAGTAAAAGGTGGACATGTTACTATTGTTTTTTTTTATATGAATACCTCTAAATCTCTCCTGGCTGTTGTGTTTTTTTTAGACCTAATGGTAGCAAATTTTTGAAGTATAACGTTAACATAACATAACGTAACAAAACTACAAAATACCATAATAATCGAAGATAGGTGGGTATATTCCAGAAGGTACCAAAAAAATTAAATAAAATGTTTGTATTCATGTTTTTTTCCGGAAATAGGGTGCAAAAAGCACAGAAAATTAATTCCTCGGTGCATACAATGGAGATTCTTCTTGTAATCTTCTTTTTAAGCACTTCATTCGAAAGGTCGACAGCTGCATAGAATTATATTACTTGTTTGCAACTCGAGTTTAAAGTGTTTACTTTTTTTCTCCTTGAAAATGTTGCTGAAACGAAGCATCCTTACAGAGAATGGAAAAGTGATATCTTTTGAAATCTCTCCTGGCTGTTGTATTTATTTTCCTTGTTAGTAAATAATAAAAGCTTTATACTCTTCGAAGGTTTAGTTGACTGTGCTTTATGGTTCGTTTTACTATTTTTTCATAGATACGACCTTGGAATCAACCTTTCAAGATTTTTCTCGTCAATTATAATACATAGATCTGGAATATACCCGCGCTTCTTAATTCAGTTTTGATTTATATTTGCTTATTTCTATTATACCACACGAGAATCCGAATTAGACGAATAAACTAAATCGTCAGAATCGTTGATATTTTATTTGTATAACTTACTACGGCTGATTTTATAAAAGTTCAATTACATTATTAGTTCGATAACATTTTTGCGCATTGAAAAATACATTTTTCGTAAAATTTTGATCAAAACCTTTTGTATTTCTATATAGAGTATACATGATTAATTTATCTAATTTTACCTACAGAATGCCCAATCGCCATTGATTAGAGATATATCGTTGTATTTCCAGCAACAACTGTACTTGAATTCACCCATGGGAAAGCAATTCATTTCCCTGATACGTATGTTTTTTTTCAGGCAATTAAGTTTTAAGATTTTAACTATTCTCAAACACCGTATGCATGGCAACGGTACGGCACGGCATGATGGCATAAGAGAGAAACAAGGTGTTTGAAGAAGTTTTTAATTTACCGTCCGCGGTAATGCCTTGCCATAGATGACAATGGCTTGCCGTGCCATAGCGGTTGGACACCCAGCTCCCCATAAAGCCGTGACGGGAGTTTGATGTGTGAGTGCATCCCGCGCTCCGATCACCTAAACGCTCGCGCCCGCCTCGCCCGCTCCTCGCCGACCACCATAATTTGCGTAGTGTCTCTTGTGCGCTGACGGTGTGTATTTTTGCTTCTTTTATGAAACGCAAATACTGCACAAATACCGTTCACGATCACGACGTAAATTAAAAAAAAACGATTAACGGCACGGCTTGCAGTAGACGCCTACAGCATGCAGTACCGTTAAAAATTATAAAAACGCCCATTTGTAACGCTTTTGATTTAAAACTTTTTTCATATCTGTGTAAATCTATCAAAAAAAAATGTTTTAGTAAAATTTTCAGAAATTGCGAAATTTGGAAAAGGAGAAAACAAATAATGGTGGAAGTTTTGCAGATTGTCACGACTAGTTCAAGTCATTTAAGATAGGCATTGTTTCAATAATTGTAATTAAGATCTCTCACCACAACGACACTGAATTCCGAAAGCATCTTAAATAATATTTTAAAGCTACATAAACATCTCGTGATGGAAATGATGTTGCCAATTAAATAATATTTGCGTTGAGCTCAAAATTCTATAAAATATGCCTTGCAAATTTTCTTACACTTTGGAAAGCAGACAAAAAAAACAGATTTACGTTTTGTAGACAAGATTACGATCCATCAGAAATGCAAACGTTGCAACGTTAAAACAATAAAATTGATATACAATCAACAGAACACCCCCTGATAGCGGGACCTGGGTAACAAACGGGGATACAAGCAAAACAATTACATTTTTAGTGTACACTATTCCCAACCACGTTATTACTAAAGCCGCATAGAAGAATAATTGTTAGTTTTATCACCTTCCTTTCATACGCCTTAGGCCTCGTTTCTACTGGCCGCTCATTGGGGTTCTTATCAGATGCTATATTAATCATCCGTCGCTATTTACTTAGGGGTTGTTTACACCGCCACTGCACGAAGTCAGTTAGCGTCAGACTATTAATTAGATGTTTTTTTCTCCGTTCCCTTTGAAATAACTCCGAAGAAAACTTATCGCTCGTATCGCGAGGGAAATATAAATATTTATTAATGATGAGGTATTACCGTAACGAGATGACTGATGACTTGAAAGGTATACGGGGAATTTATTTCTTTCAATCTGTTGGTTTCCTATCCGTGGTGATTAGTTGTGTGTGGTCTACGTTCTGTTAGTTATTGTTTCATACGGCGTGAAGCATTATGGTAACTGCTACTTTGTACCTCACTTTTTTATGTTTATTTTTGCTGCTTAAAGTACGTAAACATTTTTCTTTTCATTTTATTTATTGTACAAAGCTGATTTATTTCTTGTGTTTTTTTTTTTTAATATTATATTGTTGGCCAGAATGCCAATTTGGATCACAAATAATTATTTGTAATTTCTTCAAAAGATTGGTATTCACTTTGGGGCATTATTATTAAAAAATTGAATTAAAAATTACTTTATTATAATCACCACATTTAAAATCACTCGAGAGCGATGCTTTAACGCTACCTATATCGGAAAGGGCTTTTTCAAGTAATCAAAGAACATATAATAATAATAATATATGATTTTTATAGCGCCGTTTTTGTGAAAAATCATCTCAAGGGCGCTGTACAAATATTATTTTCTATTCTTTTATTACATCTATTCTACGATTTTTTTTTTAACATTTATTTTCTCTTCTTGGACAGGCTATCATTACACATTATTTATAGGCCATATAAAGAGATGCAGTTAAATTATCAAAACTAAATACGGCTTGGTCTAAGTTTTCATACATGTTAAATTGAAAAAAAAAAGAAGCTAACTGTATTTATTCCTTACGAAATATTGCAAGACGCTAACACAAATGATAGAGTGATTGTTTCCATTATATTCAAGAATGTATTTAAGCTAAGACAATGAATTATTATCCATATATTTTTAGAATAAATAACATAGAATACTCTTAAAAGAGGTGAGCGGCGGAGGAGGATGGTGGCCGGGGGGACTGATCCATAGCGCCCTCAAAATCTTCTTTGTCTTGGTGACGCCCCTGGGTGGCGTGACGGGACGGTTGGTGATGATCTGCATGTACGCCAGGTAGCGCTTGTCGGCTGGCTTCAGGATCTGGAAGGAGCACTTCAGCGTGTCGTCCACTGACATCATTGCACCTGCATTATCGAATTCCCGCAGTAGTTGGGCGCCGAGAAGTGGGTGACCAGTTGCCTCTTGGCAAAGAACTCATACCCGTCCTCTATCACCTTGAGCACTAAAATTATTTAATTTTTATAAATGTAACTTAAAAAATATTGCGGTTATTTTATGCTATTTTTACACCGGGAAAATTAAGAACTTTCCAATATTTCCAAGATTAACTAAGAGCGATTATAAAAAGCAGCCGGCAGCCCGGGGGCGCCTAGACTACTAACTGACTAACGAACTATCACGCCGTTTCTCCGCAGGGGTAGGCAGAGAGGACGGACCGCCAAACAACTTGATCTAGGCATACACTTCTTGCTTCATTCACATTCTTACAACGCCTCATACATTCTCTTCTGTTATTCCGACTTCTGACGTGGCCCGACTCAAGTATTTGATTAACTTGATCGTGCCATGTCTTCATAGGGCATCCGCGACTTCTTCTTTCATTCACATTCGCGTCATACATTCTTCTTTAAACGAAGTTATAAAAAAAAGGAATTTTTCAAAATTCGCGGAACGTCCGCTTGTTTTTGAAAAATGTTCACGTCCGCTTGACAACAACGAGCTTAAACCCTTACATATAGAAAGAAAAGGTCTTAGACTAAATTTCTTTGAACAATTACCAATTAATAAACGAACGAATGATCTTAATATAACAGTAATTAACAAAGTAAGGAAAATTATTTATTAAGCATTTCTCAGTACATTCACATTATCAAAACAATATAACACATTTAAATAAATCATCAAGAAAACGTTGTCATTTAAATACGGAGAAAACACATTATAAACGTAAAAACGTCACAGAATAGTGAATTTGTGTTATTTTCTAACTAAATCGGTTTTACCGATAATGAATCATTATTTTAAAAAACCCGTCCAAATTAGAATTGCGTGGGAGTGAATAAAATCGCATAAATAAATCGTCACAATGTGGATTAACCGTAGTTTTTAAACGGCATTGAACACCGAAACAGCTGTTACATTAGTAAAAACTAAAAATACTCGAAGAATTTAATAATATCATTATACGATTTGATTTGTATTAAATTTAAAAAATAAAAACGTATTTGTACGAAATGTACATGTACATATTATGTAAAATAAGAATCTTATTTATTTATTATAAATTATAACATATTGATTGATTTCTCAAGAATTCCTTAAAATACAATAAATGGATTTAAGTTCCAGAACCAAGAGTGAAGATATTTTTGGAACCATCCTATTATAGCATTTTGATATCAACATATAACATGGGTTGATGTTATTATGTGTAGAGGATTAGGTATACTTTATTTGACAGGGGGTGGAAAAAACAGACCATCATTCTTGGAAATTGATGCTGTCTGGACATGAGTGATTGTCATTTTTGCTTCCGTTGAATCTCGATAAAAAGACTCAAAGATCTTGGACCTTTGACGATAATGTGACTTTATAAGGGCAAAGAAATGGACTGATGGTGATATTTTGACCCCTTTTTAACCAATCAATTTATTTAAACTTTTAAACAGTTTCCGGAGCATCCTTCCTCCATCATGACTAAAATTAAAGTAAAGGCAAATACGGAAATATAGTATATGTTATATATATTTCTGCAGATATGTAAATAATAACTGAATTTTTGTTTAATCTTTACATGTAGCAAACACTTTGTGGGAATACATAATTATAAAAAAATAAAATAACTTTCTTTTAATTCCACTTTATTATTTTTTCATCCAACCCGTTTCGATTCAACCTGAACCTTCCTCAGGAGTGAATAAAAATAAATTAAACATAATTAAGGTAATGGAATGGTATTACATAGAAATGGGAAAGATCTACGCCTTAATAATCTTGAAGCCCTTGAAATAAAAAAAGTGATTAAAAATCAATAAAACCAATCTACTTAATAAACAACTAGATTTGTCTAACACCCCCATTTTTTAAATATTTCCATTACCTCCGCCCACCTTCACCCCTCCCTCTGAAGCTCTTCCTTCCTTGCCACCTAAGTTGATGTTCTGTCTGTCTCTTCTAATTTTCTATTAAATACCATGTATTTCTGTATTATGTTTAATACCCCTGACGAAGGTTCAGGTTGAATCGAAACCGGTCGGATGAAAAAATAATAAAGTGGAATTAAAACAAAGTTATTTTATTTTTTTATAATGTTTGTTTCTTTAATTTCTTGTAGTTAGTTTAATTTGTCTTGTTGAAAAATGGGTTATTTCCTATTGAAACCAATAAATTGAATGATTTATTAAAAATATTAGCAAATTTCAAATGAAACATGAAACAGGAAAGACAGAAAATCAAAAGGTAACCGTCGCATTTGGAACTCGAACGCAGGACCTCCCTGTCTTTCCGGGACCAGCGCTCTACCACCCAATTTATGTTAGTCGATTTAATGTTTCAATATAAGAAATATCAATATCATATAATTTCTTCAAACGATTGGTATTCACTTTGTGGCGTCCTTATTAATAAATGAATTAAAAATTTCTTTGTAATCACTACTTTATTAGTACAATATATTTCGGAAGCGATGCTTTCCTCATCAGGAATATACAGAATACTTCATATTCTATTCAGTATTCAGTATTATTTTGAACATTCATTATTCTGATTATTAAAGTGGTGATTACAAAGTAATTTTTCATTAAGTTAATATTAATATCATCATCAATTATTTCCCTTTTTTACTGCTTCAAGATTAGTAAGGCGTAAGATTCTACCCGAATTTAATTGTGTCTAGGAAATAGCTATTCGATTTTTACTTAAATGGAATATCTTTTGACATTTTCCACAAGTCTAGGATTATTATTCAATGTCATTCAAACAGCTTATTAAAGATTATAATCCCCATTAAAATACTTGATAATTGAAGATACATTTAACGAATTGTCAGGTTAATATTATCTTCAATGATTTATAGGCTTTGATACGTTATTCCAATAAAATTGAAGTGTTTGTTTTTGTCACTTTGTTCTTACATTGTTATTATACTACCAATTTAACGTACATATTGTATAGTTTTCTAACTAAAATAATTATAAAGGTAAGTATGTAGAATTTTTTTTTATATGAATACCGCACAAGAGTCCCAATTGCTCCCAACCGTCTGGAGACAGTGAGACTATGGCATTCCCAATTGGGGAATGTTGTGAGGCTGAAGGTATTGGGGAGGGGAAGGAGAAGGGGGAGAGGAAGGTGGGGAAAAGGGTAAATACCTGGCTATTCAGATCTGGTCACCAAACTTGCAGTAAAAAATAATAGGAAATATACAGGATGTGAACTAGACTTCAAACAAAAACTCAGAATTAAATATAAAAAAAATCATAGGAACAAACTACTGTGCAACGTTGTCCTTGAAGCGTCACCAAAAAATTGGAAATCTTTGATAAATGCTGGACGAGTAAACGTAGGATATCAACGTCTTGTAGTAGAAGATCAATCACTGGTGATGCAATGCTACCAATGCCTGGGTTTTGGTCACACCCAACGTTTTTGTACAGAGAAGATAACTTGCTTTCACTGTGGAGAAAGTCATAAATATGACACATGTCCCAACAAGGCGAAAGAACCAACGTGCTCAAATTGCACCGGAGTTTCAAGAACCCACCGGGCAACAAATCCAGATTGCCCACTTTGGAAGCTGATGGATGAGCGCTTCAGAGAAAGGATAGACTACGTGGGACACTGCTAAAGGCAACTTCAATGAAAAAAAATGTTTCAATATACAAGAATACATCACTAAAAGCTCCTGTATGCGTATTATGTACATGAATGCTAGAAGCATTAGAAACAAAATTGACGAAATTGAAGAAACTCTAAAAAGCATTTCAGAAACAGTTCATATTCTCGTAATCACGGAAACCTGGCTACGTAAAGGAGAGGAAACTTTTTTCAATATTGCCGACTACTCTGGAAATTTTGTTTCCCGTGAGATGGACAGAGGAGGAGGAGTCGCCATTTACATGCATAATACACTCGACAATAAAAAAAATCGAAGAATGCGGCAGTGAAAATACCTTTCTAGGAATTAGGATTACGGCAAAAAATATTAAACCTCTAAATCTGTATGTTTTTTACCGTAAGCCGAACTCAAATATAACAGACTTCTTTGACTCTTTAGAAATAATATTAAATAAAAACAAACAAGACACATTACTTATTGGAGATTTCAATATCGATATTTCAAAAGACACTGATATTGCACGGAAATATATTCACACCTTGAAATCGTATAACTTTTATGTATGTAACACAATATGTCCCACAAGAGTAACTAACAACACCAGTTCGCTAATAGACCACATAATTACAAATAGGACAAATAGTTCCGGAAAAATCTCAAATATTGATGATCCCCTTAGTGACCATAATATACTTATATTGGATTATGAAAATTCCCTAAAAAACCTCCCCAATAACAGATCCGCAAGAAACCTATCAAATGCTTACAAAATAAATTATCAAAAAATTAAATAACACACTTAAAACTTGTAAATTTACCCATTCGTCTGACGATGTAAACAAAAATTATAATAACTTCGCTGACTATCTCCAAAATGTTATGAATTAGTGTAAAACAAAACTAAAAACTAATATAGGAGACAAAAGACCTAACAATACTCCATGGTTTGATGCAGAACTTGATAGGCTGATTAAAAAACGAAATAGCATATTTAAACTTTGGAAACGAAATCAAGGAAGTATTCCTTTGACAACAGAAAAAATAAAGCTCGTAATACTGTCACCAACTATAGAAGATATATTAAAACTAAGTATTATACGAATTTGCTTAATGAAAACATGAATAAGCCACAATGAACATGGAAAACAATTAACTCCATTATATCGCTCCCGAAACCCAACAATAGCTTGTAAATTGCTAGTCATAAATGACGAAGAAGTAAAAGAACCAAAGGAGATTGCAACCGCTTTCAACACATATTTTCTCTCAGTTGGGGAGAGTCTCGCATCAGTCATAAAAACTTCAAAAACTGATTTAAATACCATCTACATGGCACCTCAAGCAAAACAAT